>JAVTVY010012888.1:0-50875 GCA_036873755.1 Hanleya hanleyi
ACCCATGACTTGATAGGCAGGCCCGATAAGCCGGAGACCGGCATTAGCCCTTTTGGACATCGTTGATGGGAGTTTCCCCCTATTGTAGGGGTAAAATCTGTGTTCCGCTTTTTGTATTTTTGGGACAAATCCTAATTTTACATACACCCACCCACTGGTTGATCGTCCTGGAGGAGCGCTTCACTTTGACACCTCACACGACCCAATCGGTCCGCTAGGGGTCCCTCTCCCCCCCAAATGCCCCGGTGATTGCCGAAGATTGCCGGAGAATTTCCCCCAGACTATTTTTCTGTACGCGGAGGCTTTTTCCCGCGACCGCATAACCGCGGCGGAATACATGCCCCAAACGTCACGTGACCGGAAATGACGTCACCATGGCAACCACTTGACCTGCTCAGTGACCTGCAAAAATTCTTTTCAGTCCATTTATAATGGACTGAAAAGAGTCAAATGACAAAAAAATTCCGTTATTATCTAAAATATCATTTACAAACCGCACGCCTTTTCCATCCCAGTGACCTAAATGTAGAGCTTTATTATCAATCTTAATTTTTTCATTGTAACATTTCATTCGAGAAAGTTTGACAGTCCTCTAGTTTTATTTGAAATTCTGTCCAGGCTAGAAGCGTGTCCCTCCAAAATACGTTTTCCATCGTTGGTATAATATTAGTTCTTAAGAATGCTGAACCAACTCCTATTGGTCTATATTCTTTGGCATATACATTTTCAAAATATTACCCCACTTGGAATTATCAGCTTGTAATATCCTAATCCACGATATATTTTGTGCCTGGATTACATATTAACAATAGGATTATATAAACCGCCATGTTCAAGTGGTTTAACAGAAATTTTTCTCAAAAATTTATCAGGTTTCGAGTTCCAAACAAATTCAAAACAGCGTTTCTGGAATTCATTTATAAGTGGTTCGGGTGGGTTTGGAAGAGAGGAAAATAGATGGTTGAGTTTCGGCAACAACAAGACAAATGACATTTCGTCCCAGTGGAGTCAATCCTATTTTGGACCATATCTTTATGAGTATGACAATATCTTTTAATTCATCTTTGTATTTGTTCAACCTTTTCGGCCAAATTGTTTGTAAACAAAAGACCTAATAGCTTAAAGTCACCTTGTGACCAGTCTAAATTCCATTTAGTACGAAACCACTGAGAAAATGTTGGTACTTGGCATAAAACTGCAATTTAAAAACCAGTCATTTTAGATTTATTTCTCACGCTTCTCTACTAATTTTCGGCCCATTTCAAGGCACCCCCTCGTAATTATTGAGGGTGGAGAGACGAAGTAGTCCTTGGTCTCCGCTCTTTGAGACATTCCGTTCTTTGTGCAAGGCGGGGGTATAGGCGGAGAGGCAAATCTTAATAAATTAATATCCTATCAATGTTCTCCAACAATTGAATATTAATAAGCGTCAATCCTTCCCCCTCCGTGTCATTAATCAAAGATCTTTTTTTTTATATATTCATAATGGCATTCCTTGAATCAACTCAGAGTCGCTTTCTTGTACAGAATTTTTCTTAGTATGCATGGCGTTGATAACCATTTTGATCGCCATGAAAATCTTGTACCGACAAATACCGTGAACACAAAGCTAAGAAAAAATGTCGACTTGTCTCGTTTTGGTGTAGTCATGCGCAGTCATGTACTTCGCTCTATCGCCATCGCTCTATCGCCATCGCTCTGTCGCTCTATCGGTCTATCGCTCTATCGCCATCGCTCTATCGCTATAGCTCTATCGCTCTATCGCCATCGCTCTATCGCTCTATCGCCATCGCTCTATCGCTCTATCGCCATCGCTCTATCGCTCTATCGCCATAGCTCTATCGCTCTATCGCCATCGCTCTATCGCTCTATCGCCATCGCTCTATCGTTCTATCGCCATACCTCTATCGCTCTATCGCCATCGCTCTATCGCCATCGCTCTGTCGCTCTATCGGTCTATCGCTCTATCGCCATCGCTCTATCGCTCTATCGCCATCGCTCTATCGCTCTATCGCCATAGCTCTATCGCTCTATCGCCATCGCTCTGTCGCTCTATCGGTCTATCGCTCTATCTCTATCGCTCTATCGCTCTATCGCCATAGCTCTATCGCTCTATCGCCATCGCTTTATCGCTCTATTGCCATCGCTCTATCGCTCTATCGCCATCGCTCTATCGCTCTATCGCCATCGCTCTATCGCTCTATCGCCATCGCTCTATCGCTCTATCGCCATCGCTCTATCGCCATCGCTCTATCGCCATCGCTCTATCGCTCTATCGCCATCGCTCTATCGCTCTTATCGCTCTATCGTCATCCCTCTATCGCTCTATCGCCATCGCTCTATCGCTCTATCGCCCTATGGCACGATGGCGAAGTGACGATGGCCCGTCTCGGCCACCATATGAAACAGACAGTAGCTGCATGCATTCGTGCAGTAATAACTATAAATAAATATATCATTGTAGGTGGTCATGCAGGTACACGTGGCCGACTGGATTATTTATTTCATTCTGGCACGTTACCATACGAAGACAGTGATGTATATTGAGAGTATTAAGTCAACAACAATACTAGTGAGTTTGTTTGCCATGAAGAGCTCTCTATACTTTTTTGTGATTGAACCATCAACAGGCGGTACATGAAATGTCTATTCATCTCCGATGCTATACTTGGCATACACGCTAAATATCATCTGGTTGTTACACAATCAGACAGAGTTAGGCTAAAAAATAGTGGCGAGCAGCACACCTAGCACAAAAACAAGATAATAGAGAGAGGCAAATATTCCGCCTGTTTCAGTGAGGTAACAACATATACACATTTACTCAACACTGAGCCGTCCACGAGTGAATACTAGTAAAGTCAGTAACTGTTTCCAGAAAAGTTTGCGCACATTTTTGCACAGATCAAACACCTGCTTGTTTGATCTATTTATATTAATTCTAGAACATATAGTTGTATACTACAATTTTGTTTGATGTGAATTTCTCTCATATTCATATGTCTGATTGTGTTTCTGGGCACGAAGTAAAACGAAGCAATGTGTCCGATTTCGAATGCATTTCACGTACCTTCGTGTATCTTTTACCCGGAATTCAGCATTATATCTCTATCCAGGGACGTCAAATGACTCATCGTTCAGTCTAACTAAATCCGATTACATTTATTCATAATTCGCCTTTATAAAACTTCCCGTCTGTCAAATTCTTAGAAATTATTGTATAGTAATCGACACAGAAAATTCGATCAAGGTCATATCTATGAAATCGTTACAGGTTTCTTGGAAACTTGACGTCAACAACAAGCTTGGTGGATATTGCTAAGAATGTGAAATACCCCAATTAATTGCTTCGTCTCTAATCCCTTCACCCAACTAGTGAAACTTTTCAGTTGGATTCGAAACAAAGAAGGGGGCTACAACTTTACAACTTGTTCCGCATTTTGTTATTTTGGGTCATATTTCCCTCTAACCTTAATAGGTGCAAAGGATCATGAGTAAATCCTAGTTGGGGGTGATGGGGTCCAAGTGAAGTAAACATTAATTATGTCTGAAGATAATAACCCAAGCATTATATTGTGACAAGGTGTCCATATGTTCCATAGGAATTATTGAGTCATTCTAACTGCAGTATGTGGAAAAAAACTTCAAGTTAGTCTCAGTGTTTCTTCATCTATCGGTGTTGCCGATGTAGGCGGAACGCAATACCAGGTGACATATCATGGCAAGATAGCCACATTCCAGACTGACAACTATCTATTAAAGCATTAAACTTTCGAATCCCGAAACGAGATGTCATGTTGGTCACAAGTGGCATATAAGGAAGGAACGAGATTTCAGGTGACATCTTGTGTGATAATATGCTCATACCAAATTTGGAAAGAACCCTGTTATGTCGTTCTAATTACACCGTCCAGAAACGATGGCATCCAAATGGCACCACCCACGAGTGTCTGTGGATGGAATCGAATGCTAAGTGTCATGATATTGCAGTATAAAATTAGACACTGAAGATAGTTCTAGAATAACAGTCAGAATTTACATTCTGTTCTTTGGTTACAATCATAGAATTTTCTCGAGGTCGTGACCGATTTATCGCAAGTAAATTGCACATGGCCGATATACCAAGAGACCCGTATGACGCGGGTAATTGGGTCACAGCGCCATCTACACATAGGCCTGTATACATACTGTTTTATGGGTTAATCATTTCGAGCTTTCTAGAACCTGTTGTGGGTTGTATCTGGATCAGATCATACGTCAATGCTGTACCGGTGGAAGTTTCTTGATTTGATAGAATAATCTAGAATGCCCGATAGAGTATAAATAGCCCGACGTTCAGTGATCGAGGAGGAATTCTAACTGGCTTCTATGTGGGTGCATTAGATTGTGCTACTGGATATTACCTTTGCCTGAGATTACTGACTGTTGGATTACTCCTGTGCTTTGACCGCTGTGTTATCTACGTTATTGAACTGTCGGAGATTGGACCCTTTGCTGGAACAGTAAACGGCTGAGCGGTGTGGACTATCAAAATACAGGAACGCGATTTCTGCGCGTCGGCACGGACTGTATAGAGATTTGCACGTTAGTACGGACTGTGAGAGATACACCGGTATAACATTGAACAGTAAGACTATATTTCTCATTTATTTGCTGTATTGACCTAACTTAATTTGTATATGATTTTAGTATTGTAAATAAATATTTGATTGTTAATCCTTGATTTCACAAAAGCTTTCTGTTGCGTTTTTCTATTATCGTTTAGACGTGACAGAAATTTGGGGGCTGCCCGCGAGCTTTGTTTACATTCCAGCTTTGCAACACAGTTCTAAATTTATACATTGCCTGAATTTGTGAAGTCAATGAACTAGTAGTATATTATCAGCATGTCATTTGACCCAGCACAGTTTGCCTTAGAGCCTAGTCAGGAGGAATTTAACGAACTACGCAAAGAGGATTTGCTCGCGCTATGTAAATTCCTACAAATTAAAGTTAAAACATCTTGTAGAAAGCAAGAAATTAAGAAACTCATTATTAAACATTTTGTTGGCAAACAACTTTGGGATGAAAGTGATTTTGATTTAACTGAGGAAACAGCTGATTATTTGGAAATAAAGAAATTAGAATTGCAAAATCAGCTGGAATTAAAAAAATTAGAATTAGAAAAAGAGGAAAGAAAGAAAGAAAGACAGTTTCAGTTAGAGAGAGAAAAGTGAGAAAAAGAGGAAAAATTAGAGAGAGAAGAGAAAGAAAGGCGGTTTCAGTTAGAAATGAAACATTTGAAATTACAGTCACAAACAAGTCCTCCTGCAGATGCACCGGTACAATCACAATCAAAATGTGATGCAGCTCGTCAAATACGTCTCGTCCCACCATTCAGGAAAAAGAAGTTGATAAATATTTTCTGCATTTTGAGAAAATTGCTGAAAATTTAAACTGGCCAAAAAGAAAATTGGAGTTTACTTCTGCAAAGTGTTTTGATCGGAAAGGCAAGGGACATTTACACTCAATTGACGGTAGAGATAGCATCAAATTATGATAGAGTGAAGGATTTAATCCTTAAATGTTACGAATTAGTTCCTGAAGCCTATAGACAAAAGTTTCGCAGTTGGGAAAAAGGAAACTCTCAGACTCATGTAGAATTTGCTCGTTCAAAAGAATAGTTATTTGATAGGTGGTGTGCTTCGGTTGAAATTGACAACAGCTTTGAAAACCTTAGACAGCTTACGCTGGTAGAGGAATTTAAAAGATATATCCATGCTGATATTAGAACATTTCTTTATGAAAAGAATGCCAACACTTTAGACCAAGCAGCCCGATTTGCTGATGAATACGCTCTAACACACAAATTATCATTTGTCAATGCTGTTAAACCAAGTTCATTCCAGTGTAACATCTCAGGTAACAAATCCAGTTCTTTCTCATGGCCTAAAACTGGTAACCCCGGTTACAAAGGTAAAAGGTCAAAACAAAGTCTCAGTCACCGACTTTTAACACTCAAAATAAATCTCCCGTTTGCAGCTATTGTAAAAAGGACGGCCATTTAATGGCTGATTGTTTTAAATTGAAAAGAAGACAAGAAGACCAAGCCTTTCAAAAGCCTAGTGGTTTCCTCACTTCAAGATCTTTACCAAAGCAGGTTGGTGACGTTCATAGTCTATATGACGCTAAGATGGCCAGGGACACTCTTCCTATTAGTTCTATCAAGGATAATGTTGACAGTTTTTCAAATCCTGTTATGGAGATGTTTGAACCATTTATCCGCAATGGTTTTGTGTCACTTTCAAGTGATTTTCCTAATGCTACTCCTGTGAAGATTTTGCGAGACACGGGTGCATCCCAGTCTCTTTTGTTGGCAGTTATTTTGCCGTGTTCTGATTCTTCATCTGTAGGCAGTAATGTCCTGAGTAAAGGGGTAGATTCTGTACATTATACACCCGTTCCGCTCCATAACGTTCATCTGCCTTCCGACTCGATTTCTGGACCTGTTACGGTGGGTACTAAAGGTAGTTTACCATTTGAGGGTAAAAAGTAAAAAGAATACAGTGACAGACATCTAATTAAATTAACACCTCGACACATAGGAAATAAAACCTATCCATCTTCAAGCGTTTCCAAAGTGAAATAGTTCATGCAGTCAAATCACTATTTTCATATCGACGTCGCGCGAACCGTGACGAGAACCTGTCTATATTTTCAATTGAACCCAAATGTGTTTCTTTTTCACGTTTTCAAGTAATAAAAATTGACACTTATTTTGATTATCGAGATTAGTTTTCTTCCGTTCAAATTTACCAAATATGTGCATATTATTTCCAGTTAGAAAGCCTGCATTACGTACGCTATATCAGTATCAACGTAAAACACATGTATTAACTTTAACTGTATTATCGCCAAAAACTGTTTTAGAGCAAAGCGACTATCTGCCTCCCATTACACTGTTTAACCAGACACGAATATCTCTTTACTTAAACATGTTTAACTACAATATTTTCTGCAACGATGGATGAGAACTGCATTGACAATTTCGATAGAATATGATGCAAGCTCAAGTTGAAACATTCATTAATACATCTATATCTAGTATGAATTTTATTTTAACGCACCTGTTGAAGCAATTCACAATTTTGAATGAACAAAGTAATAGGCTACATCTGATGTTACCCTGATTCGTAGTTGAACAGTGTGTGCCCATTTTTATGAAGTTGTATCATTGACTATTTTTGTATCACAGCATCGGTGAACTAAACACATAGACATTAAGAATAAGAATAATATGGTGTCAACATGACCATGTCAAGTGGCTGCAATATTTTCAATATGTAATGCTAACGACATAACTTACACAACACATCTTCACACCACAGTCTATGTTTTGCTGAAGTGTGCTGTGTGCAAGGGTGTGCAGTGTGAAAAAAAATCTGCGGATGTGCAGAAGTGTGCAGTGGTGTGTGCAAAAGCGTGTAAATGTGTAAATGTGTGCAGATGTTCCGAAGTGTGCAGTGTGGTGTGCAGTGTGATGCGCAAAAGTGTGCAGTTGTGCAAAAAGTGCGCAGATGCGCTGAAGTATGCAGTGTGTTGAAATTGACATTGTTTCATTGCTGTGTAACCTCGCCTACCCCAATACATGTAACTTTTATAAACAGCAACTCACTGAATTCAGTTTTAAGTCTACTGGTTAGTGATGTGAGTTAATGTACAGGCCTATTGAGCATACACCTACTTTGCAATTTAAAGGCTACAGGCTGGAGACACAACGCGACCGTGCAAGTCAGGTTTATTACATTAACTTTCTGAAATTTTGTTGTAGGATAGGGCTTGTTATATTGTAGAATGATTGGAGTATGGTTGAGACTACATGATGTTGAGACGATGCGACTTAGACGCTCAATCAATTTCTGTGTGGGCTGCCAGTGTGTGCTTGCTGTTTGCATCCACAAGTATGGAATGTCAGCTCTTGTAGCCCGATCTGAAGACCTGAAATTAGTAATTTCATACCTGTGTTGATTCTAAGGCATTATTCAACGTTTTTCCAATGCTGTGATACAACAACAATCAATGATACCACTTCATAAACACAGGTACACGCTGTTCAACTAAGAATCATTGTAACATCAGATGTAGCTAATTACTTAGTTCATCCAAAATTGTGAATTGCTTCAACAGATGCAATGCAATGCAATTCATCAAATACTAGATATAGAAGTATTAATAAAAGATTCAGGTTGGGTTGCAATTATGTTCTATCCTAATTGACAGTGCAATTCTCATACATCGTTGCAGAAAATATTGTAGTTATATATTGTGGTGATACTGTTCACCAATCTCCAGTGTACGAGTTGTCACAGCGACACAGCTCACCAATTATCAACATACGAGTTGTAAGAGCATGTCCATCATAGCTCTCTAGATTTGTTTCTAATATCGCTTATGCCGGTGCTAGGGGCGGTGTGGGCATGTCATCCAAGTTGCCACATGATCGGGTAAAATAAAAGCGTACCTGAGATACAACACATATCACGAATCGTTAAATTCTTGGTATGTGCTTTAGAATAGGTTAACCAGAAGACTATACTGTGAAGTCATGTGGCTCTGTCAGTATGTCGGCACCTCTTCCTATTTTTCCTTTTATGTGTTGTAAGTGAACATGTTTAGGTAAAGGCATATTCGTGTCCGGTTAAAACAAGTGTAAATGAAGGCAGATGTGTAGCACAGTCGCTTTACCCTGATGTAGTTTTTGTTGCTTACATTTATAGTAACTACACCCATAGAGCTTTAAGCAGGATTAGCTATTGGGCAATCAGCGCCTTCTACTAAAGGAGACCACTAATGAATGACGGACTAGACGCTCGTAATTTCATAAAAATATGGAAATGTGCCTACAAATTTCACCACTTCGAACTGGGCTAAAAACCGGACATAACTAAGAATAATCTGCGTAAAATCTCACCGACAAGAAAACACCCAACCCCAGATCAAAGAAGCGATCTCTAACACCCAACCCTCAGATCGTGTATCAGCAGACCTGCAATTTCCTGCTAATATCGGCCCGACAATAAAGCACCTAACCCCAAATCAAAGAAGTGCATGGCTGATCTCTAACACCCTGCCCTCAGGTCGATTATCAGCAGACCTCTAATTTCTCCAATGAAACCCAATGGAGTCTAACAGCGAACTGGTATAATTATCATGCCAATCCCACTCGCTCTGGAATCTACCTTTCCCACAAACCTGGTTAGCATCCCCACTCCCCTCTCCCTCATAAATTGAGGGCTTGCTCAATTTTATAACCTGTCAACCCGTTTTAGATTGACAGACTGACTATGCAGCCTGTCAAATAGCAGGCTGACTAAAACAATAACTGCCAGACTCTCCTTAATTGCGGTACTGACAATATTTGACAGCCAATAAAGAATAGTCTTGACCAAGGCAATTTGCCGGAATGTTAGCAGTCATTGGGGGCTTTCTCAATTTTATAACCTGGCAGCCTCTTTTAAATTGAGTGACTGGCTTTACTGTAAAGCCTGTCAAGAAACAGTCTGACTTAGGTTTCTAGAGGGAATGACTATAGTAGACATCCCATCATGAATAGTCTGACTAAGGCAATAACTATAGGTTGTCATTCTTTCGGAAGTTGAGGAACTGGCTAGCGCACATAGTCTGACACTACATAAAGGCGTCATTTTAATTATATTTAACATAGGATTCGCGTGTAAGGTGAATATAATGGTTTTATTTCCAATTATTTGAACACTAAGTTTTACGCTTGCAATTATAACTAACATTTGCATTCATTTAACGTATAAGTCGATGTGATCGGAGAGGTAGGGCTCATACAATTGGCATCCCCAACTTCACCACTGTAGTAAATGTTTTTAGAGTTTCATGGTTCTTTGGCCTATGTCGAATCTTGGTGTTTGCATACATTTCACATACATTTACAATACACTTAAGGTTTCCTTTGGATACATTTAATGTTCATGTCGTATCTTGGAGAGTCCTTAATTACGATAGACAACGCACGATAATCTTTTGCAAATAAATCTAGCATATTTGAATATATTCGCGACTGTAGTGACCGGAATGCAAATCTATCAGTTATATTTATCCACTTTCAAACATGTAGTAAATATATCTGAATTGTTGTAGTTATATTGAAAATTGGGTGATATATATGGCAAATAATATGAAACTAAACCGTAAATTCCGAACTTTGGCATCTATACCTCAAAACAATGCAAATAAAATGTTTATATTTAAAACTATCCTCTAGATGTGTAAATGGTGGTGTATAAATCCATTTTATTTGCTAAGCTGGTGACTATATATGACATCATTTGAAAAAGAATACTTATAGTTACATTTATCTCACAGATGCGCAAAGGAATGGTGTATATTACAATTTTATTTGCTATACTGGTAGGTACATATTAAATCATTTAAAAAAAAATTATATTTACATCTACGCCATAGATGTTTAAATGTATGCAGTATCATACAATTTTATTTGCTATCCTATTAGGTACATATTGAATTATTTCAAAAGAAATACTTATATTTACCTCTTCCTCATACACATGTGAATGTATGGTGAATATTACAGTTTTATTTGCTTTGATGGTAGCTGCGTATGATATCATTTCACACATTAAAGTTTCATTTACAATACTGTAAATGTATATATGAAAAGTTTGTTTTTGATGGCTGTATGTTCTATCATTTGATAGATATATGACGAAGAACTGCATTTAGTCACCACATCCATAATTACGATAGCTACACGTTAAAGTAATTCAAATGCACAATGTTATCATCGCAATTTTAACTATTCCATAGGTATGTGATGCAAACCTGCAGTTTAGCCATTACATTTGAACATAATATATATGTTCAATACTGTAAACAGTAAAATTTTCAATTTAGCAATTGTTGTTCACAACACTATGGAAAATAGGTTTGAATTTTATTGACTTGTTTGTACCTTATTAGGTGGGTATTTGTAACGGAACGTGCACGTGGCCGGTTAATAATTTATATAAGAAGTGTTTGTCAATAAGAACGTCTTTATTTGCTGACAAATCCCGAGCTCCATGCCACTCAAACAAGTTATATTCTACGCCTACCGATACCAGATAGCTGTACAATGTATTGAATTTAAAGGAAATTGTCATAGCATGAGATATACCGTACGTAATGCACAAACAAACCATTATAATAATCGCTTTGTGGAGTACACAAGAGACCATAAAATAAAGGAACTGGTGATCGGCTTAATGTTTTTGAAGGCATGTTCCTCGCACCTGGATAAGCAATGATAAGAACCCGACACTTGTTGATTAGCTGACGCCCGCTAAGACAACACCTGCAGGGGTAACAATCTCGGCCAGGCGTAAGGTCCCACCGCTTGGCTTGACCGGCAAGGCAGTTCGCTCCACTGGCAACGACATATTGCGTTGGCTGCACACAGGCATCGCTCCCAAACCATAATTTTGTTCATTTTTCAAAGTTTATTTCTATCATTTCGGCTAAGCAAAGTCGCATTTCAGCTTCATTTCAAACTACTTATGATTTACACAGCAATTTCATAAAAAAAATGTTGCAAAGTGCTACACTCGATTCGAAATCTGTTTAATAAATGAACAAAGTTAGATATTTTTCGACAGTCGTGAAACCGGAAATGCTATTTATTTCTCGTACATAATACTAACACACTCTGAAGAAATATAAAACTGTCGAGAGAATGTAATGCAGCAACATAAAAAATATAGTTTGTTTCACATTTTCACTAACTGTTTTTTGCAAATTGCTAGCGTCCTACTTTCCCGCTAGCGATCCCGGCAAATAATTCGCACCGACAATCAGCAAACTTTGAAAGCACATTTGTCGCGATGTGTTGAATATATCAGAATAAAGTTTACAGAAATAAGTATAACGAGATATCCTGAAGGATCTTGGCGTCCTCCATTTTCGAATAATTGTAAGCTAATGACAAGAGTATCTCTCTGTCCATTGTTACTAAGAACAAACGATTGATTTATAATTTTGTTTGTAGAATTCCGAATTTGAGCGAAAACGATCGAAAAAGAGACACTGGAAAACACCAAGATATTAGCTTTCTAACTTTCAAGAGTTTCACGATTTCTAGAAACTGTACTTGTCGGTTGTTTTAGTACAATTGGAATGAGCAAAGCTTTTTTTTTTTTCCAGCAAGTGCAAATTTATTAAAGAATTACCTTGTAGAGTACTTTTTTTTTTTTTTTTTTTATAATTATTTTTTTATTTTTGTTCTTTCTCCAATGAAGACATCACAAATACATGTTACAACAAGTACCACTGAATACATAAACATTTTCAACATACGACATATAATCAACAATAGATACAAAAAAACATTCAAAAAACACACCAACAAATATATTAAGTAAGGAATAAGTCAGCAATATCTGTTCAACCTTAATGTTATTGCTCAAAATAGTATTTTAAAACGTGCCATTTTTTCAAAAAAAATTCAGTAGTTGATGTTGTAGTTGCAATATATTTTTCTATATTATATTGTTCCTGAAATTTTTTGAGCAAAATATTTATATATAAATTGGAGGCCCTAAACTTATTTGTGTAAATATATCTTTTTGCAATCAAAATCAAAGTATTTAACAGGGATTGCTGCCTATCCCAGCCACATATTATTTTATCCTTTGTGAGACTACATCTAATATTAACAATTTCATTTAACCATCTCTGTACTTCAGACCACAGTTTCTTTACCTCAGGGCAAAAAATAAAGAGGTGTTCTATTGACTCTTTTTCGCTTTTACAGTACGAGCAGAAATTGTCAGTTCGTTTTCCAATTTTTTCTAGATAAGAATTTGTACAAAGTATTCTATGTAAAATTTTATACTGAAAGTCTCTTAATTTAGTTTCTTGACTGCTCTTAAAATTACTCGCATATATTCCTCCCCATTCTCTAATTGAATAATTCTTCAAAATACCATTCCAAGTTTCCATAGATTTAGACTGGATTGGTTCTTTTATATTATTTAGTACATCATAAAATATCCGTCCACCTCCTTTTTGCCTTGTCAAAATTTGTTTTTCAATTCCTAATATCGGAGATATTTTTTCAACCATTAAAGAATTCTTAGCTAAAATATCTTTCCACTTTTCTGGAATCAATTTTAAAAGTCGTAAATAATCTAAGAACGTGCCTCTACTTGCGTATTTTCCTTTCAGTTCTGCGAAACTCATGAATTCACCATTTGCATTAATAATATCTCTTACATTAGTAATTCTATTCATAAACCAGTCTTTTATAAAAATGGATTGTTTCAGTCTATTATTGAACCATAAGGGTTCGTCCAAAATTTCTGTTGTAGTCAAGGGTATAAGTTTGGAAACTAAGCGTTTCCATGCTATAAAAACATGTTTCCAAAATGGGTTTCTTATATTTTCAATAACTTTTTTCAAGTATGCCTCTCCCATATTCCAAATATACGGTGTTTCGGTTAATTCAATGTTTATAAGGTGTCGCCATTTTCTGTTTTGGAAAAGCAAGCGTTTAATCCATGTAATTTTCAAACTGCATATGTAATTTTCTAAATTAACCATCCTTAAACCCCCTAATTTGTAATCCTGTGTCAAAATACTTCTTTTTATCCTATCATTCCCTCCATTCCATATAAACTTGTAAAGAATGGTGTTCAAATCATGAATGAATTCATCCGGTGGATTTGGCAAGGCAAGAAAGAGGTGTGTTAATTTTGACAGAGCCATAGATTTGATAACTGTGATCTTCCCTAAAATTGTTAAATTGCGTATCTTCCATCTACCAAGTTCCCTTTTTAAATCTTCCAACCTTGCTAAGTAATTCATTTTCCAAATTTCATTAAAATTTACGGAAGATAATTCCACCCCTAGCATACTGAAATCTGTAACCCAGTCTAATTTTTCATCCTGACATAATTTTATAACCGATCCAGTTAAGGATCCAATCCAAATAGCTTTTGTTTTTTCTATGTTTATTTTTAATCCAGTGAGGTCATAAAAAAGTTTCAGGATATCTAGAGACCGTCTAAGTGATGAAATCGAACCGTCAAGAGTTAGCTGAGTATCATCGGCGTATTGAGTAATCTTGTACTCCACATCTCCCATAACAATACCTTTAATTATATCATCTGTTCTAATCATTATTCCAAGGATTTCGGCACATAAAATGAATAAATATGGAGATATTGGGTCGCCTTGTCTACAGCCTCGGGAATTTTGAAATGAAGATGTCAAATGCCCGTTTTGAACAACACAAGTATGGATATCCGTATAGAATGTTTTAATCCAATGTATGATTGAGGTTCCAAAATTATAATGCTTCAATACTTCATCAATAAATGCCCATGATACGGAATCAAAAGCTTTTTCAAAATCTATAAGTAATATTAATCCTGGGATATTTCTGTTTCTAGTTGAGCACATAAGATCGTAAATTAATCTTATGTTCTCACCTATATACCTGCCTGGGACAAACCCCCTCTGATCCTCATGGATAAGCTTGTCTAATACTAATTTCAAACGATTAGCAATACAGGACGATGCAAGCTTGTATGTGACATTCAAAAGAGTTATAGGACGCCAGTTTTTAAGAAAATTTCGCGGTTTACCCGGTTTCGGTAGACATGTTATTACACCCTGTTTTTGTGTAATTGATAATTCCCCTTTTGTATAGGCATAATTTATTGATCGAAGGACAAATTGGCCCAGCTCTTTCCAAAATACTTTAAAAAGTTCGACTGGGAACCCATCTAACCCCGGGCTTTTTTCATTCTTGGTATTTTTCAGAGCTTCGGTAAGTTCCTTATAAGTAATTTGACCTTCTAATTCAGAAGATTCTTCTTGACAGAGTGTTGGTATTTCGAGCTTATCTAAAGTTTTTCTTATTTCGTTCACATCTACTTGATTTCTACTAGTGTATAAATTTTCATAATATAATTTTTGTTCGTTCAGTATTTTTTTATTGTCAAATATGTCCTCCCCATCATCTGTTGTTACCTTAGCTATGACCTTATTTGTGTGATTTGATTTTTCCAACTCCAAAAAATATTTCGACGGTTTGTCACCCATAGTAGCCCATTGTGCTTTCGTTCTAGTTATAATACCCTTTATTTTTTCATTTCGAATATTTTGTAGATTGGCTTTAGCAATCCCCAATTCATTTATTTTTTCACTATCTATATTAACGAAATTTTTTTCAATCTCTTTTTCTAATATTTCAATAACATTTTCTAGGTTACTTTCCTCATTCATTCGTTTTTTTTTCTTATGTGACGCGAATTTAATTGTCAGTCCTCTGATTTTCATTAGCAATGTTTCTAAAAAAAGACCGTCATCTATGGTGAATTGCACTAGAGATCGATCAATCTTTGGTAAATAATCAGGATTATAAATTGGCAATGCATACTCATCAATGACGTTTTGTATTTCGGTCTTTATCAGGTTTAGATATTCCAGTTCTTTAAGTAACGAGCAATTAAATTTCCAGTAAGATTTTCCTCTTTCGAGGTTTGTAAATTTACATTTTAAGATAATTATGGAGTGATCAGTTTTGTAACCAGGTTTAATATCGGCATCAGTAGTGATATTAAATATGTCTGCGGATGTTATAAAAAAATCTAATCTAGCTTGCTGCCTTGGATTTTTTCTCCTCCATGTGTATCGCCTATCATTTTCATGAAGAGTTCTCCATACATCTATGTAGTCATTATCATTTATCTGCTGAAGAACAACCTTCCGCGCTTGTGGATGATTTACGTTTTTGTAATTCTCAGTATCTATATCCGGTTCTAATACGAGATTCCAATCTCCACAAATGATTGTTGATGGATTATCAAGATCTTTTATAATCGCATTCACTTTATTAAAAAAACTAGGTTTATCTGTGTTAGGTGCATATATATTTACTAGAGTGACAGATGTATCATAAATGTCGAGGCTTATGATCAAATAATTACCTTCTGGGTCAGATTCTACTTTATGTATTTTGTATTCGAAATTTTTATTAAGTAAAATGATAACGCCTCGCGCATTGGATCTGAAGGGGCTAGCCCAGGCATCCATTCCCCAATCATTTTTTATCAGAGTTTCATTATTTTTATCAGTATGAGTATCTTGCAAACAAATTATTGAATATTTCTTTTTTTTGAAAAAATGGAAAACATCCAATCTTTTTCGATGGTCAGCTAAACCTTGACAGTTCATTGAAGCAATGTTAACGGTTTCCGCCATTAAGTTTAAAGACAATCAAAAGGTTCACTTCAAGATTTTCAATAGCTAAGAGTGTAAATTGCAATCTATAACAGGATGACTGAGATGGCCAAATGATCTGGGGTAATATGCATAATATTATACAATATTGCATTGAGTGTGGCAAGTACTTGTTTGAGAAAACAAAATTTCGTTGAATGTACATGTATATATATTGACTTCTGTTACTAATAACAAAGAACAAATATATCGATTGTTGAAAAAAGAATATTGGTGATAGCTTACATACGCTGATATATTCAGGGAAACATAGAACATATATGTCGAGACAAACCAAATACACACTACAAAAACAAACAAAGGAGAAAGAATAAAATAAAAGCATCCATCGGCATGCTGCCTGGTAGACCATTTAATAAAGTATTTGTCCCCAGACGTACTAATTATAAAGGTAACTTTGATTAACTTCATGTCATTTTACCTTATTACGTTTTCGTAAATAAAAAAAAGACCATATAAATTATAGGTCCATGTAATGTCTATATTACACCAAACAATATCACCATATGCATGTATCCGATGGTCTACTCATAATTGTACATGTTAATAAACGGTACAGTATTCTACAAAAATTGATAAACTAAATATTTTGATTATTACGATATGCTAGGAAATTTAGTCAATTCATTATATCAATATCTTATTATACCGTTTGTGACTGTTATGACTACCGGTCATATATTCACTTTATAACAGAAAACATGTACAGGTTTTAACGTATTGGTCATCTAACCCTGGCTATCTGACCAGGTTACAGAGCACGCATATCCCCACGTTTGGTCTTAAATGGAGCTTTAGTCCGTGAAGTATTTATTTATTTGCCATACATATGTTAGCTCTATTGTACATGTACCTTATTGGAAATGTAAAAATAACAACAAACCGTGACCATTCGAGTTAACATTACTTAGCAATTAACAATTAATATATAATTGAGCAGAGCCGTACTATGCTAATTAACGCTAAATTATTTATATACTAGACAAGGCAACTGGTATTCCACATCCGGTTGAATAAAGCATCATTTATCCTAGCAGTTCACACTCAGATTTGGGGATAAATATATTAAGTATATAGCATGCGCGATAATGAATCAATAATATACTTCCCTATTAATGACATTTTTTTTCTAAAATATGATTACGGATATCGTGTGCTATACTTTATTCTATTTAATAAGAGATTCCTACTATAGGGCACAAATAGATTTTGCATATATCGTCATGTGACGTATATTTCTATTCTCAAGCTCAATCAAACAATCATTTTCAATCCATTTTGCTATTCCCAAATTATTTATTCATACATATATCAATTTTCATAAGGTAGATATTGCCTTTTAATTCTAATCTATATTTATTTCTTTTATTAGCCTTTGCATGCTCCATTATGATATAATGCAAATAATTACTCCAATACCATATTATTTAACATCTTTTAGTCAATAAACTATATACACAAAAAACATTCCTATTTTTCCATCTGTTTTTATATCTCGTTATAAGTTTTCATCTTGTAATCCAGTCAATTTATATACATTTACAATAAAGTCTATATATACTTCAAATTAATCACACGCGAAAATCAGTTATATTCTCCGCATAATATGTTCATGTCATACCGTCCATCTTACTGCAATCGCTTTTAAACGGAACCATATTAGAGGGCAACATTAACACATGCGTATATAGTTTGGTCAGTTGTTGCAGCTTACGTCCAGAAATGTTAGGTGTAATATCAAACAAAGTTAGTAGATCGATCATACATTACCAGGACCTGAATCGTTTTCAACCCTCTTCTAGCGGAACTTTAGAGACCACATTTTTCGCCGCCTGCACTGATAGTTGATAGCGTTTCCATCCAAGGTATTCACTGGGTCCGGCAACAGTGATCAGTATTGCAATATCTGTTATTCCGTCTTCTTTCAGCCATTTCATGATTCTGTTACCCGTTCCGATATTTCCACCATCATCGAACCCCTCGTGTGTTTTGTTCTCTCTATCACGGTACCGGTACACCACCGTATTATACACAGCCTTTGCGTGTTGTGGGTCCTTGACCTGTCTGGAAAACTCACGCACATCGTTGATCGATTTCACTTTAGTGCCAGTTGAAAGATATACGGTCTCGCCGTCTTCCACGCGATCACCACTCTCAATTTGCATATCTCGTGTCGCGTCTTTTTTCCGCTCCTCAAGTAGATCCTCAGCACGAGGAATTCTCACTCTCTCGCGGAATACCGTACCATTTTCAAATACCAATTTGTCGAATGCGACCTTCGTTTTCACACCTTTGTCTGAATAAGAGTTGTGTATTTCGAATAATCGGCGACGTTTTTCTCTGATTTCCTCAGGATATTGCGAATAAAGTTTCGCCCCACTTCAGAGTTTGTTTTTCTTTTGGTGAGCTTTGCCCAGAATACTTTCTTTCTGCTTGTACGACCCAAATAAAATAACAACTGGGCGTGGATATCTGCGTTGATTAGAGAAAGTCCCCACTCTATGCACCCGTTCAATCTGTAACCCGTGTAACTCGGTGTCTGTCATTTCAAGGTCATATTTATGAGCAAAGCTAGTCTGATACTGAATGTCCGGAGGGTCCTTCGTCTTCGTTTTGTGGTATTTTTTTTTGCACGTGTCATCATTGGGTACTGGAAGTGAAGGCAAATCTCTTTGAGACTTTGGCATGAGCTATAAAACATACTTAAGATTTTTTGACTAAGAACTATTTAAGATACCATGCTCGAAAATAGTAAGATGGTACTTAATACTGAAGGGATCAGGTCCGTTGCAATACTGTTGAAACTTTAAAAGTGTCTGAATCCTCATTATCTTCCTTGGATCGAAACACGCAGTAGTTTACAGTTGTCGAGTTGCGACATTGTGTCAGAAGAGTGACGTCCCTTCGTTTAGCTCACACGTCGACAGACGAAGCGGTGAGGCAGTTCCCTTGCAACGGCATGGACTAAAGTAAACTGATTTAAAATTTGAAGAAATACATTTCAGTTCGGAAGCATTTGAACTCCTTGACATAGAAGGTGAAGGTATGGATATTCTCTATAGTCAATATATAGAATATGCCCCACCGTTTGATCCGCCGACTCTTGTGATGCAATGTCACAACTCGGGAATATCGTATTAATTTGAAGCGTAACTTCAATTTTCGAATCGGACCAAAAGCGATGTCTTTCACAACTAGGACCCATGTGGGACCTGTGTATCAAATTTCAAAAAGATCCATGAAGTAGTTCCTAAGAATTCACGATAACAATCTTAAAATGGGAAATTCAAGATGGTCAACTGGCGGCCATATTGGATATTTGAATCGGACCAAAATAGATATTTTGCACAACTTGACCACGAGGAGAACCTGTGTACCAAATCTGAGTGAGTGAGTGAGTGAGTGAGTGAATAGGGTTTAACGTCGCTTTCAACATTTTTTCAGCTATATCACGACGGGGAAGGGAAGGTGGGGAGGGGGAGGGGCAGATGTACCTACTTGTAACAGAGCAGATCTAATGCTGCCATTTTATAGTGCTGTACCACTGAAATATCATGCCAAATTTGAGAAAGATACATGAAGTACTTCCTGAGAAATCACGATAGCAAAGTTTCATGGGGAAATCCAAGATGGCTACATGGTGACCATATTGGATCTTCGAATCGGACCGAAAAAGGTATATTGCGCAACTAGACCCCAAGTGGAACCTGTGTACAAAATTTGAGAAATATCCATGCAGTAGCGAGTTCATACGTTGTATGTTCAATTTCACCAACTCGTCATCCATATAGGAGATGTTTCAGAAATATACAGCTTTAATAATCCCAGTGAAATGTAGATAAAAAACATTGATCTTACCGTACATTACACGTATATGGAAGACTCGTATGTACAAGCATATATCACAAGTTGGTTACATGCATCATGTCCATATGCCAATGACCTGGCCACTGTATGGCGAAGCTAAGCCAAATATTTTTATTTGGTTATATACGAACGGACTGGAATTTATTTTAAATCCGACTATATAAAATCCTTCATCACACGGGTTAAATGTAACTAAACTATAACATACTCAGTATGCCCAGTATGGTATTGAAATGTTAAGTGAATGCAATCATTGATTTTTTCTCAACCTAGTAATCAAATTAAATAAAGAAACAAATTGCTTATGGATAACAACTTCTAGCTTATTCAGGACGACGTTTCGATACAGGTACTAGTATCGTTCTCAAGTCAATGGACGTCCTTGTCAGCAGATCACCAACTGGCCTACAAACTAGTGTGTACCGAAAGCCCACCCATTCCGACCAATATATCCACTACAGATCCAGCCATCCAGCCCAAACAAAAACAGCCATCATCTCAACACTAACCAAACGAGCACAATCCATCTGTTCAACTGACCTTGACAACGAAATCTCCCACATCAAGACCGTTTTCAGCAATTACAACGATTATCCCAAACACATAGTGGAAAAAACTGTAAAACAAGCACTACAACCAAACCAGAGACAACGTACTATCAGAGAAGAGGGCCCAAATATCCGAATAACTCTACCCTATATAGGCAAGACGAGTCACCAGGTCGCCAGACTACTCCAGACACGAGCCAGCATCCAGACCACATTTGCAACCAACAGAAAACTAAAGAATCACATCAATGCGACCGGTTAAAAAGCCCCAACCACCCAAACCCAGCCAAAAGGTGCAATCTACAAGTTGGAGTGCAGTTGCAAAAAACATTACATCGGAGAAACATCAAGACCCCTCAATAAACGAATGAAAGAACACAAATCATCTGTGACCAAACAAGACGGGAAATCAGCAGTTTCGGACCACATCAAAGAAAATCCCACCCACTCAATCAACTGGAACAACACCAAACCCCTTGCCACAAACCACATGCACTGGAAAAACAGAAAACTACTGGAGGCCATCCACATCAAAAGAACAAAACCACAACTGAACAGAGACCAGGGCCTATTCATCCCCAGCGCCTATGACCTACTAATCCAGGAACCCCACCGTGCCTAGAAGCCCACCTTGTTAATTAATCTACCTTGTTTATTAATCTAACCATATCCACAGTCTAATCCTGTCCTATTATAAATTTCTCACCTAGTATAATACTATTGTTATTATCCTATTGACATTTACTCAAGGAACTGTATATATACTGATTATTTACTTATTAAATAAACAAATTGCTTATGGATAACAACTTCTAGTTTATTCAGGACGACGTTTCGATACAGGTACTAGTATCGTTCTCAAGTCAATGACATCAATAAGTAAATAATCAGTATATATACAGTTCCTTGAGTAAATGTCAATAGGATGATAACGATAGTATTATACTAGGTGAGAAATTTATAATAGGACAGGATTAGACTGTGGAGATGGCTGGATTAATTAACAAGGTGGATTAATTAACAAGGTGGGCTTCTAGGCACGGCGGGGTTCCTGGATTAGAAGATCATAGGCGCTGGGGATGAATAGGCCCTGGTCTCTGTTCATTTGTGGTTTTGTTCTTTTGATGTGGACGGCCTCCAGTAGTTTTCTGTTTTTCCAGTGCATATGGTTTGTGGCAAGGGGTTTGGTGTTGTTCCAGTTGATTGAGTGGGTGGGGTTTTCTTTGATGTGGTCCGAAACTGCTGATTTCCCGTCTTGTTTGGTCACTGAAGATTTGTGTTCTTTTATTCGTTTATTGAGGGGTCTTGATGTTTCGCCGATGTAATGTTTTTTGCAACTGCACTCCAACTTGTAGATTACACCTTTTGGCTGGGGTTGGGTGGTTTGGGCTTTTTTACCGGTCGCATTGATGTAATTCTTTAGTTTTCTGTTGGTTGCAAAGGTTGTCTGGATGCTGGCTCGTGTCTGGAGTAATCTGGCGACCTGGTGGCTTGTCTTGCCTATGTAGGGTAGAGTAATTCGGATATTTGGGCCCTCTTCTCTGATGGTACGTTGTCTCTGGTTTGGTTGTAGGGCTTGTTTTACAGTTTTTTCCACTAGGTGTTTGGGATAATCGTTGTACTTGCTAAACACGGTCTTGATGTGGGAGATTTCGTTGTGAAGGTCGGTTGAACAAATGGATTGTGCTCGTTTGGTTAGTGTTGAGATGATGGCTGTCTTTGTTTGGGCTGACAGTATATCAATAATATTTACTTATTGATGTCATTGACTTGAGAACGATACTAGTACCTGTATCGAAACGTCGTCCTGAATAAACTAGAAGTTGTTATCCATAAGCAATTTGTTTATTTATCTACTTCCCAACTTCTAAATGCCACTTAAGGAAACTAATAATCAAATGTCTGTGAATGCGGTCCTTCACCAGGTATCAAATGTAAGTAAAACGACATATTCACTATGGCAGGTCATCCCCCATTTGCATCCAATCAAGTCAATATGCATCCCAAACATTCCACATGGTTATGTCATATTGCTGAAATGAGGGTCTCTCCAATCTGCACTGTACAGTTAAATTATTATAAATATCTAATTACGCCATATCGGAAATGTATTATAAATGAATGAAAATTTCGGACTTTCACAAACCTGTACAATTGTCTGTAGCTTGACTAGATCAGTATCTGCCTAGCAGTCCTTAATACATTGTGGGACTACCCATATAGCTTAAGGTTGTAGGAAACCAGTATCCTCCGTAATGCATCAACAGAGATGCACACATGAAAAATCAAGTTATGCAAAGCACCCGTGCACAAGGCCACACTAGTACATCAACCCAGCTGCAGGACGTAGGGAACATCGAAATCCATTATCCTGAAGTGAACTGCGTTGCTAATGTTATCGCATTGCCTGTGGTCAGTTAACCAGGGTCTAGCCAAAATGATCCCCGAATTTGATTAGACAAAATGCTTCACAGTAAGCACTTAACCAGACAAGGCCAAGACATGTCTGATGTCTGACTGTCCTTTCAGATCCTGACTCACGAAACGGGAATGACAAACTCTGGTGCATATCTCACCGGGGTCTCAATAATGAAGACCCAAGTATAGAGTTGACGCCACAAACTCCCTGGCCCTGTTCCTCTACCACCCTCTCTCCTCCTGTTAACCCAAAAATACCTTCATGAACCTGAAGAGTGTTTACTCATTTTTATATCCAACTTTCTGAATGATCGATTTCAAGTTAGGTTGGGTGCAACCATATCTGATCATTTCGATCAAGATGGAGGTGTCGCGCAAGGTAGTAGTTGTCTACTACTCTGATTAATATCAAGAACAAGTTTAGCTGAAATTTTGAATAAATCAATTGATGGTTCACTATTTGTAGATGATTGCAACATATCGTGCAGTGACAAAAAGTATACATAATATTGAGAGAACATTGCAACTTTTTCTAAATAGAATTCAGAAGTGGTGTCTAGAAAATGGTTTTCAGTTCTCCAGAGCTAATACAAATTCTACAGAACTTCGTAGAAAGTATTTCCAGCACAAATATCCAGGACTTACATTAGCTGGAACTGGAAACAAGGTAGTAAAAGAAGTCAAATTGTTAGGAATATTGTTTGATCACCGATTAACGTTATTATGGCAATAAATTGCTTGAAAACTAAGTGCACGAAAACTCTTGATCTGTTGATTGTAGTTGCCAGCTATAAGTTGGGAGCAGACGCTTCCCCATTTATATCGGGCACTTGTTCGTTCTAAGCTTGATTATGGTTATATTGTTTACAACGGTGCAAACAAATCAAACTTGACAAAGCTAGATGCTATTTTCCATCAAGGACTGAGACCTTGCCTCGGAGCGTTCAGCACATCACGTTGTGAATTGCAGCAATATGAAAGAAGTGGGAAAAACTGACGACGTCTGCCGATTAAAAAGCAACCATATGACTACAGGAAAGCATCCCTCGGCCCCTAACATTCAGACCCGAGAATACGGTGGATTCTCGGACGTGGCCTTAGTATGTCAGCCGCGCTTTTATTGCAGATTTTCATGTCGAGACTATGAAGTATCCACACGACCCCCTAGCACCGGCTTAAACGAAATTAGATACGCTACCTCGGGAGCTGTGATGACAGATTCAGCTGAAACAGCTCATTTGATGTTAATGGATGAGCATCCTGGACATCTGATGGAGTAAACGCCTCAACATGAATTAGAACTTCGAAGAATTAACCTAGCACTGCAATAAATCACACAATTGCCATTTATTCGCTCAAATTCTGCATACAACTGACTCGCTTATATCTCACTTGGTAGCATTTGCTAGATCCTGTGTTAAATGTGACGATTTTTATCAACGTCACAAACCATTGTTGCAGAAACTTATAAAACAGGGCTATTCCACCAAGCGCCTCCACTCAAAGCTTCTCAAATTTGGCGGTACATATCGCATGCTGATAGCAAAATTCGAACGTAGCGTGCAAGATCTATGGCGCTACGTTTCGTAACTTGTGTTTAATTCCGCTTAACCCGGGACTAGCGGCCGTATGACCCCATGTACTTCAAGATCCTCATGGTACTCATATGAACAGTCACAATCAAAGCGTGACTGAGGTACATCATTCTTTAGATGACGACTTTACAACGAATATTATGGATTAAGAATACTGATCAGCGATACGGATTTGATATTTTTGGAACATCATGATTTCTTGCCGGCATCATTGAAAACTGTTGACCGCTTCTCTCTTGCAGGAAACAAGCTTATGTTTATGTAAACTATGATTGTCTTTTTGAATTTGGTGCTAATACTGTTATATGGAATATGGAATAGGTCTTTGGATTATGGACGCGGATATTCTCTAATGGACGACGGTTGGATTATGAATGACGGACTAGACGCTTGTAATTCAACCTTCAACATGTGGATTTGTATTTAAAGAAACTCCCCATTATTTCACCTCTTGTAATTCGCATGAAATCACAATAATTTAGCAGCTGGTATTAAGATTAGTCAAATTTTACCTAACAAGCTCTTAGCAGTTTCACCGAAATATAAAAATGGAGACACGAGTCATCTAGTGTATACAAAATAATTTGGTCTATCGAGAGAAAAATACAGATCGCATCAAGCTATTTATGCAGATGGTTCTAAAGATGGTAAGAGAGTAGCATGTGCTAATATCTTAGTTCCAAACTTAAAACCCGTCGACTTCCAGACAAAAGTTCGAATTTCACTACCGAAGCCAAAGCTCTATTGTCAGCTTTAGAAGGTATTGGGTCTACTAAAGGAGGAAAATATGTCATATTCTCAGATTCACTGTCATGCCTTCAAACGATTAAGAGGGGAACTTCAACTCATCCCATCATCCTGAACATTCTAAATATGACCGTAGATTTCATCAACAGATTGATGTTGTGTTTCGTTGGTTGCCTAGCCACGTTGGCATCAAAGGAAATACTGAAGCTGAACAAATGGCTAAGGCAGCTCTAGATAATGATCCTGTTGGAATCTCATATAGCGATTTCAGACCCTCTATCTGTGTTTATGTAAGAAAGACGTTTCAATCTTTATGAGATGCTGTGGATAATAACAAACTATGTGAGTTTAAAAACCCTGCAGGATATACTCATCTGAGCAGCCAGAAATGTTTCGATCAAGCCATGATCAGGCGATGTAGAATCAACTCACGAACAATAACTAAAAAGGATCCAGCCCCTAAGGTGTATTCCATGCCACGAAGATCTCATAGGGAAACGATTGTATAGATTTTAAGATTGTAAGAGATTCTTTTAATCAAGCAGATACTTTAGAAGATTTTTTTAGTCGGGTAAAATAGGACCTGTAGGTTATTTGAGAGAAATCGGGTTGTTGTATAAATCTTAATGTATGTACATGTTCTTGGTGTGTTGTGTTGATTACTTCTGGATCGCTGGGTTAATAACTTATTTTTGATGGAATGCTTTGAATTTTGTATGATCGTCTCTATATAGCTGAAATATTGCTGAACCCGACGTCAAACCTTAATTCTCTCTCTCTCTTTCACCCACAGATACATTTCTTGCTCCCTCTCTTTCATCCACAGATACATTTGTCTCAACCCACCATTTCGCCACCTCATCCAATCAGCCAATCACACTTTCACTCGGAGGCACACTCCTAATTCCATAAAAATTAGAAACTTCATCTCCATCTCCATCTCCATCAGACCGCTACTCAACACGCACTGCACATTTTTCCAACACACGTCGTGTTTTCCAACACACATCAACTGTTCTAAAGTAGATATACAAGCCACACTCAATCTGCCAACAATGACCATCATTCTAAAATAGGCCCACACAGCACAAATCATCACGAACACCAAAATCAACTCAAACAGAGTACTAGCTGACACCATGCCAATGCCCACTGTCAATCTGCAATGTTCCCAAACATTACCAATGCTGAAAGAAAACTAAACTGAGGCACCATCCAAACCTGTCATCATGCCTTAGAATTTCACTGCGGGAAACCTCGTTTTCCCAATGACAAGGGCCTTCTTTCTAGATCAACAACACAGTCGTAAGCGGACGGAAAGACTGAGCTCAGAAACTGATCCTAAACCACTGCGGCTACAACCATGTCTCGAGGAACAATTAAAACCCGCAACACAAAGGGGAAGCTGTCGAACTAACATTTTCATTCTGGCCATACCCTGAAATGCACTAGTTAGCATAATGGGAGTGGATGATAGATTTGCCCTGACCCATTACTGTGACCTGAGCAGCATTACCCACCATAGAGTTCATTGGGACTGACCCGAACTTGGCCGGAACTACCGCTGCACCCTCCGGGGAAAGAGATACAGTAACGCCTCTCATGGTAGCGGTCATGATCACTCGAGGTAACCCACCCATCCAGATCACTTCGAACGGGGCATCGTCGACTTATGTGTCCTAATTGACGATTGAACCGTACCTCGGTAACTCTTATTTTCATTTTGTCCACACGAGTAACACGTAACTCTGTTATTAGGATAACAAGTTTCGATGGAAACTCACTCCGACCCTTCCGCGAAAACTAGGCGGACTGGGCTACATTCATAGTTCGGTGATTATACAGTGAGGAGTTTACACGTGACAAGGCCTCCTGAATAATTTTGGGGCATTTTTCCATCTCGAAAAAACATAGAGCCTGTGGTTCTTGACAACCTAAAAAAAATGGTTCCAGTGCTATTGATTCACCCGGAGCCCACGTATACCCTTTCACTGCTAAACGAAAACAGATATCAGCAAAATCAGCTAAAGTTTCACTCTTTCGCTCCTCCACCTGTAACTGACGTCGGATCGCTTGAAGGGGCTCGGGATCACCATACCATTTGTGTAAGTCATCAAACACCTCATCAAAAGAATTATAAACTGCTTTCGGTGAGAAAGATTATCACTCGATGGCCTTGCCATGCATGCGTTCAGTCAAACGCTTTAGAGACTTTGCCTTACTCCACTTCCAAGTTTCGATCTCTAATTCGAATTAAGTTTTAAACGGCGACCAATCTTTCGCATCGCCGAAAACAACCAAATTTTTTCGAAAGCGGACGGCTATACCCACGTCTAGAAGGTGACGTTGAATGTTGCTGTTAAGGGGCTACGGCTACGCCAGAGCGCTCCGCAATTAATTCTACGGGACGAACGGATAGATCGCGACACAAGAGGATCACTTGCCCCCTCGCCATGTGCGATGTAAAAATAATCATTGGCTAGAGAGGAATAGCTACCCATGTGTTCCTCCCCAACTTGACTATGTGTAGGGGCGAAAAGTTCAGAGATGGCATAAAAGTGAGTCCCAACGTCTGATAATGTCTGACAGCTCACAAGATTTTGCCATCCCCGTATTCCTACCATGTGTATGCTGAGTATAATCAGCAGCATTGCCTTCCCACCGCCAACCCTGGTTTCTGCACATCACTGACAGTTGACGATAAGTCTTTCCGATCAACATTAGTCAGCAGTGGCTCAAGTGGCAGCTGAACAGCACCAGCATCAGCCAATATGGATCGACTTTTTATCTGGCCTTGCGTGGTGGCCATCCGCACTCGGAGTGTTCTCTGATGCCAGTTACCCTCATCTCAACTGTTTTCAACTGAGGTTTCTGTGCACCAATTGCTGTTCGAAAATTCTGAATTCCGCTCCCACCCAGTTCTCCTATTTACAAACCTCATCAATACATTGCGTGAAGTTCTGAGAGAGTCACTCATGGACAGATACCAGCTTGCCAATCGTCTCAACACACCCTGTCAGGATTCCCATTCCCCCTTCAAATTTTGCATGTGGTTTTCCATCTCAGTTCGCAATTCTCCGACATGCCTTGTGGACAAACGATAGTAAAAGAATTCTCCATCAACGAAAAAAGGTGTGCCGAATTGAAATGAGTGGCAAGCATAAAGTATTTGAAATGTACAACCTGCCCCTCAGACTGACACCTAGCAGCTTTCCAATTCCCACTATCCCCTGGAGTTGCTCAATATTTGCTGTAGATACATTTTCTGGTACTGGTTACTCCGTAGTGTGATTTGCTAAACTCCACAAAGATGCAAACGAAAAAAATAAATAAACCGGAGTACTCACTTCCAGGGTGGTTGCCACGAAATGAATTAGGGTGCAGATTGCGCGTCTTTCCTTATCAATTTCTATAGCTCACTTGTCTTCTGAAATGATGGCACGAATATGCCCATTCATATGCCCATACTTTTACAGGGTTTTTATCGAAGATTTTACAACTGTTTATGGCCGAAGAGCCGAACCCATGGCTGTTTTAAGCTGCACGTAAATTAGGTGTGGAATGCACCTTAACCCGCCTTATTTGGTTCGTCAAAATATGTTCAACCAGACTCGCCTTTAGTAGCACAAATCTCGCTACAATAAATTTCAACCATGTGGCAGGAGAAATAAAATTTGTAGCTGAATATATACGGGTCAGCCAAATTGAGAGCAAAGGCTGTACACAATAAATTCTCTGTTTTCTGTAACCTTACCTACCCATACCCTTGATGGTAAATTTTGACAAAATCGAAAAAGACCTGTTAGCGAATTTATTGGAACACTAATTTGATTGTTCTATGTCATGGCTAGCAAAAAAATAATCAATTGATAATACACCCCTCCCACATTCACCGTAAGCATTAGTTAATTCCTCATGAAATAGCCACAAATACTAGCTAAGTGAACTTGATAATGAATAATGAAGTCGAAAATAACTCGACCTAAAACCAAACCATATTAATTAAACCCATGGCAGCAAAAACTGCTCCATTGGCTATCAATTTTTACCGGGTAGGGCAACATAAATATTGAGAGTGCAAGATTCCGTTTCAGTAGAATCTCGCAAAAGAATCAAGTGAAAGGAAGCCCACCATGCAAAACTTTGACAGTGGCATAGCACTCTTCGCTTCTGCTTGTTCAAAAATTCTTTTACTGCCCTGATCGTTTGCCTGTGAGTCTTCGCCATATCTTTACTGAGCAATCAGCAATACATCATTATCATACTACGGGACACGGTCTTAAATTCTATCGTCCATTATATCATTCCAATTTATCCTTTCATACTGTCACAATTCTGGGACCTTGCGAGTGGAATAAATTACCATCCTCCATTCAATCGCTGTTTAAAACGAAAGTTAAAGAACATCTTATTAATAACTGATTCGGGTTCACGTCAATATTATGTAACGTTGTATAGGTTCATTTCTTTAAGGTGATCGTGAATCCCCAGGTAGAGTTTCGATCAAATGAGGGATCACTGGAAACAGTGTCGAAATGAGGCAATATATGTTTGGTATGCATTAATAATGTGTCTTTAATTTGACGTCTCACTTCGTCTAAGGATTTACGTTCACTAACAATTATCAAATTGTCGTTTTTATACACACGTTTACTGTACATGGGATAGAACAAGCCTTTTGGCTTTATTCCCGCCAGTTGTATTGGAAATATTTGTCTTGCTCATGTTTGAAGTTATATATGGTGAATAAAAAATCAAATAAATTGACGTCATAAAAATCACTGGCGCAGCATAGTTATGCACATACGCATATACAAATTCCTTTCTTGCATCCGATCAGGCCGAAATTTGTCAACAGCATCATTAATAGATCCACGTCACATAACTACACTTCAGACCAGCTGAAAGGTTAGTGTTAGCGCACCAACGGCGCGCAAACGAAGTGCGACAACACAAAGGTATAGCGCGCCAATGCCCATGATTATCGGCTGGCCATTGTTCTAACTCTGTTGAATGTAGTCCGTCGACATGATTGAACACAGGCCGCGCGATATCAGCACGGTCAGACAATGGCTGGAAGCGAGCTGCAGGAGTATTAGCGCCCGCTGGTGAAGTCTTTCTTAGCGAGCGATCGTTCACACGAGAGAGCGCAAGAAAATCAGTTGGGAGTCCAGGTGGCGTTAATCGGCACAAAGCTAACTGTTTGCACAGAATGTCTGCCTGTAATTCATACCTATTAAATAACGTCAGGTATATCTTAAATCTATTTCCTTTTACAAATGTTTAGATGGAATGCAAATACGCTTGATCGAGGTCCACGTGTTCGCCGGTAACACAATTTGATCCCACGTGTTACCGGCGAAGACGTGGACCTCGATCAAGCGTATTTGCCTTCCATCTAAACATTGCATTCCATCTAAACATTTGTAAAAGGAAATAGATTTAAGATTTATTTTAATCATAAACACTGCTTGCAAAATGGATTGTAATGTGTACTTCGTCGGACACCTGCTTTCAAAGTAGACCCGGACTTGCGCGTCTCACGGAATAGCGTTTCTGGTATTAAAGAATGGGTATTTGTTTATTGGAAGTTTCATTTTACGGCCGCTTCTCATACAGATGCCCAAGTTCAAGTCATTCGTTTTTATATATTCGAAAATTCTTGCAAATTGTGTTAATTTTGACCATTCAAGAGTAAATGCCCGGGATTTTACTACCGGATTATGCAGTGTATAAATATTTAATCAGTGGGACAAGAACCGATGAAACGAATTATGTAATACCCGTACCTTTTTACAAGAAATCGGTTGATTGATTTGATTGAAATCTGGTAATCCCTTTCTGAGGATTTGTCACCAATAAAACAGAACTCACTCCTCTGTGAAATAGATCACTCATGAAATCTGGCGTCTACACACCACACAGCTATCCAGACGAACTTTGGTACAAGTGTTGGATGCTGTCTGAACATGCTTAATATAGCCCCGCGCGACCAGTTTGATCCTACGTGGCTTTTCGCGGGAAAATGAGAACACGTGTTTGAAATCTTGCAACATATTACTGTGCAGAAGTTATATTTTACTGAACCGACAGTATGATTTGGCAGGAAGAAGAACGACTGATGGGAAAATCTTTCACTTTAAGTTATAATCCATATTACTATGAAAACATTACATTCGACTTCAGTTCAATACGATTTCACTTGAGTACATGTACGTATATCATCGCAGGTTATTCATGCACAAATACATGAATGTACACGTTTAAAGTTTGCGGCGTATTCGTTTTGATCAAATGATAGATGAAACGAATTAGTATGAGGACAATCCGTCTGGGATTAATCTGTTATTATTTTGTTGTTTTTTTTTTCTAGCCCTGCCGCTGTAATGTTAATACATCCCGCTATGTTGTGTTAATCTTCGGGTTAATTTGCAAAGGACCATTGATAGGACATGTTGACGTCAGGGTTTTCTTGCGGCGCAATCCTGGTGTAAATTCACGACGAAAAATATGTTTTGCCGATAGTAAGTGAGATATTCAGTAAGACCAGGTAGAGTGATTTCTGTAATGAGAGACGAGATGAGAATGGTAAAACGAACAGTGGACCCACATTATTTATGGTTGAAGTCCCTCCCTCCGTTCCCGACATCAAGACCTACATTTCATATGTGTTAATGTATACTTCCTGTCGAACAGTATAACGGATGTTATATATTGTCAGCAAGAAAACAACACTGTAAAGATTAATCATCTCGTTAAGTTTGGCGTAAACAAGTGGAGAATATAAACATAACAGTGCATTCTCTCTCTGGCGGGGTAAAGCGATATCCCGCTTTCATCCAACAAAATGCGCGTCTGTGTCTCGTTTGAAAAGAAATGAAATGACATTAACTTATTGTTTAGGTAGAAATCTCTGTTATTGTTTCGTTTTTGTTATTTAGCTGGAAAGGTGGATATGTGGGCCATAAATACTTGTTAATTCTTATTTCCTCATCGGAAGTTATATATGATTTCGTGTGCAACCTAAAGAGCATATACAAGTATTTGTCATTCTCTGTAAGGGGCTAATTGATCTTTTGAGTTTCTGTGTATATTTTGGTTAGGCGGCTGTAACAAGACAAGCCAAAGAGACAACTAGTCTGACCGAGCAATGCATGTTGCCCCGATTATGACCTCGACTCGCCCGTGTGTCTGAATTTATACGAAGCTGTATTCATTTGAAATGTTACGTTCAACCGTTTTACTGGCCGTTCTGAAAGAGAAGGCGGCCTTCGCAATTTGCACACACCAACGTTTTATGAATTCTGATAATATATTTAGGCATACTTCAAGCTATCTTTGGCGAAACTTTTTGTTAATGAAGATTATTCGTAGTCGCAACCGAATGTTCACAAGACGGCCGAGTTTCCTTGGAGCGCAAACAAAAAATGATAGATAATCATTTACAGCATTCTTATTGAAGAAGTCAAATCTTCTATATATTTTTTTAATTGCTTAGCCAGTAATTTAAACTGTAGAATAGATTGTGTTCTTGCCGTACACCGCCAGAGGGGAATTCTTTGAAAACAATTCAGTTTTAAGCGGTGACGGCTGTTAGCGCGCAATCCGGCAAGCGCGCCAACTGGGAGCCTTTGTTTCCGCCGACATGCTCACAATGGTTCAGTGGTTTGACCGGACTATATTCTACCGGCGCGTGGCGGCAAGGGTCACATCATGGGGGGTGTAGTAAGTCTTGGTGATTAGGCCAGCACGTTGGTGCGCCATCGGTGCAGAGGATTTCACAAATTGGAAGATTAAGCTGATCTGAACTGTAACTATACATGCTGTAAGGATGAACTCGAATGACTCGAGTGTCCACGCATCCACGAGTCGCATGTCAAACAGCTAATTATATTGCTGTTGAATCAAAACTTTACCCCATGCACCAAATCCTCCAAAAAACCCTGACATCACCAATCCAAGATAACTAATCACGTAAGAAATGAAATTATAAATGGGACGGGACTATGAGCAAAACGCAGAAATACACTCTAAAGCCCCTCGCACACGAGAGCTATCAGCTGAGCTAACGGTCTCAATTGCCTGTCAGGTCAGGGGCATTCATCATTTATATAATGGTGTATGGTTATCGGAAGAGCTAAACCTGTCACAGACCCGATTTCAAAGGATGTAGCTCCATTCAACTTTTGAACAATGTCTCCAAACTGTCTGATCATCCATGTGCCTAATTTTAAGGCAACTCGTTTCATCATAATGTCATATGGGCAGTTAGTTTGAGTGGAACTGAAATGATTTCTGAACATTGTTATCGAACTATCCGTCAATGCAGCTGACGATGTAGGCATACTCTCTGCATCAACACTGGCATTTGGCATGTTCCACCAGAGATGTTAACAGGACATATGATGCTCCCTTTCAGCAAACACCCCAGTCGAGTATGGTCACAGCCTGTTACTCCAGCTTCAGGTTTGCTGCATTTCACCATCGAGTATCGGCATCAATCCGATTGATGACGAAGCCTATGATGACGTTACCACGTGTACGTGGTTCCCTTTTTCATTCGGACAAAAGTTATACATCCAGGTGCGAATTATCATCGCGAATACCATGGTCTACATTAACACTCGTGAGACGGGATGACATTCATTTAAACAGCTGATTTTGGAGTGGTCTTGTGGCGCTTCTGTTTGGCTGATATCACGAATTCTGGCCTCAACGCCGGACCCTTGTGACATTTGATAGAGCAAACAAATCACTTGATTGGCTAACGGAGTAGGCGACGTCCTCAATGAATTATTTACGTTCGACAAACCAGCTTTGCCAGGGCTCCCGACAGTAGAAGAGATAGAGGAGGAAATGAACTGATAACGGGAGTGGAGGAATCACCTTGTTGGTTTCCTAGATATCTTGCCACCAACAGATCCCTCAGTAGGTCTATCATTTGCGTTTTGAGACGATGTGAATACGTTATTAATGCTGTTAGATTTTCTGCACTTCTATATTTTGCTATCTCTGAAAGCGGGCATTGGGCATGCATTGATGCAGCTCCCAGCAGGCAGCAGCTTTCACGGAATAATGCCCAGACGCAATAGTGGCATCAAAATATTCTGAAAATCTCATATAGGGCAATGTCCACGTCTTCCGTATGACCACAGTTTTGACGCTTACTCTCTCCAAAGAAACATAACAAGATTTACCACTTCATTTGGTCCAAGTAAAAATGAGAAACAAAATAACTCCAATATTATCGTCGTTATAATTTACCCAAGGTGACGTCATCACAGCATCAGATGAAGGTTTCAATAGATGCTTCAATAATAAAGACATGAAGGGACAGGTTTCAGCTCTAACCATAATGGAAATATCGAAAGGAGCATAGCCTACCTGCAAACTTGGGTTGAGAATACAGAAAGAGGTAGGGTCTGGAAAATGTACTCTAAAAACCGATATGCAACGGCTGTCACACATGCATGCAAATACCCGTTACAAAATATGAACTGAATCTGTTACCTCAAGATTTACCAGCAAAATTGGAAAAAACATATTGAAAGTAACGAAAAAAAAAAAATTATTGTCCATGTTATGACGACACTTTGACGTCATAAAATGATCATTTCAAACCCCGTTAACTTGTTTCGTTAGGCCGATACCTCATATGCAGCGAGCTAAAAGTTATAGCTCTCTAGCAACAGGAATAATTAAAATATCCAAGAAATCATATCCCACCCCTCCCCCCAATTCGGGTTCAGAATGTGATGGGTGGGAGGGTTCAGAAAGTGTACCATGACTACCACTACGCCACCGATCTACATGTGTTATCAAAAATGGGCAAAATCTACATACAAATACCACTTCAAAGAATATTCACCAAAGTTGATACGTCAAATGGTGCCGGCAGGATTGGAAAAAAAAACAATTGGAAAACCAATCAAAATTAGGACAACAAATGCTGCCACATGTTATTACATGACATCATACCATGGTAATATTGAGGTAAGATAACCAGTGACAGTGTACCAGATACTGCCCCCAAAGTATGTGAAATTTCAGCTCTACAGCGACAGAATTCACTAATGTTTCCGAGGAACCATTCCTCTGCTCCCATTGTTTGAGTTCGGAATACTAGCAGGAGTGGGTTAAGAAAGTGTGTGTTCGATACCGTTAAGCTACCGATCTGCAACGGTTATCACATATGAAGAACATCTACATACATGTACCTCTTCGAAAAACACTACTAGAATTTGCCACCTCGAGCGGTACCGATCGGTGAAATTTGGGGGCTTGGCCTATGGATTAATGTCCCCAGGCATTGCGAATGGCCCAAAATGGTCGAAATTATGTAGGTTTCAGGGTTGCAGTCTCCATTCACTTCTGAAAAATACAGGCCATCCAATCAACTGTCAAGAGTGTGGGGTGCGTTACACAACAATATTGTGTTCTACTAGAATATCATCCCACTGATTGGCTCGATCCGGGCTCAGTATAGTTGATCCATCTGAAATGTATGAAGGATATCTGTGTCAGAGAAAGAATCAATAAGCAGGGCACAAAATTAACATGGGTTCGCTAACCGGAAGCTAGTAAACTTGCTGAATGACCTGTGGATTTTCTCACTCACTAGTCCATCTAGTAAAACCTGCATGCTTCCAACCGACACCAACAAGCAAAAGGAAAAAAATACACATGTTTCAATCTGCTCAAGTAAACTTTTATATTCTGAAATCTAAAATTTTATTTCGAAAGTCTTGTCTAGGTTCAGGTCCTTTGTGGGCAAAACTGATGCAAGAAATAACATGGTTGATTCTGACAAATGAGGAGTCCACATGCATTATGCTGAAATTATTAACTTTCATGTTCTCAGTATGTGAGGGGGGGGGGGCGGTGGGGTTCTCTGATAAAAACTTGAAAAGACCAGTTGACTTCACGTTGTTTTATTTCTTCTGGTTACACACATGCACAAATTTCACAGCATCAATACACTTTTCTGATCATTTAAAATATGACTGTATACTCCATGTCTTTGTACTGAAATTCAGAAGATCCCAGATGATCCTTAGACCATGAACCTCACCACACCTTCATGCTAGACTTTCATGAAGTTTGTTACCTCATAAACGATAATAGAAACATTTTCTGTAGTAACCAGCCATACCCAAGAAACGCATATGTTGTCTGTTACATGTTGGTCTTGGAAATAGCGAGAGAGCACTAACCTTAGCATCTACAGGTTTTACCTGACCCTGGCCCAAGAATGTCACACGTGCATGTCCAAATTCACTTTTTCAAGGTTGACTGTCAGCTTGGCGTCACTCAGCCGAGTGAACAGCTCGCGAATTCTCTGTATACGATCTTTCCATGTATCGCTGTAGACAATGACGTCATCAATGTAAGTCTCACATCCTTCCAAACCAGAAGTAACACGGTTGGAACGTGGCTGGAGAATTTTTCATTCCAAATGGCACGGCTTTGTACTCGAACAGACCCTCAGAAGTGACGAATGCTGATATCTCCTTCGCACGATCTGTCAGTGGAACTTGCCAAAATCCTTTCAGAAGATCAAACCTGAATAAGTACTGAATCTCTTTTTTTCATGTTGTTTTGTTTAACGGGATTTAAACGATATGGATGCTGCTTCACTGGGTTAGAATCTCCCACATTGACGTCGTGTGAAATTGTACCAGGCGGATTGGGGATATCGGGAAACAAATGTTCATATTGACTGAGCAGAGTTCGAAGTTCTTCCTGACGCGCTGGCTCGAGATGACACAACTTGGAATCCAAATTAAGTAGAATGTCAGAGTTCTGTAATTTCGCCGCTGTCATGGGCCTTTCTCAAGTTTCATTATTATCAGGGTCAGAACTAACTACACGTAAAAGCTGTACAGTACTGTCAGTGCTATCTCTGTCTATGTATAACTTTAACATATTTACATGACTTAACTGTTTGTTTTACGCCTGTCAGGAGCCTGAATTACAGAATTATGGTCACTTCATTTCTTTTCAATGACATAAGGACCATAATATCTAGCCTTGAGTGGATTACCAGGAATAGGCAGAAAAGCCAGTACCTTCTCACAAGGTTTGAATCTTCGTTTAAGGGCATGTTTATCATAGCTTATTTTCATACATTTTGTAAAAATTTGACATGGCCAAATCACGTGCTTTAGTCAAGCTGGTGCGAAAGTCCGACACATATTGTAAGAGACTACATGAGTCAAGATCGCTGTCTAGGAACTTTTGCTTTAGCAGTTTAAGTGATCCTCTAACTGTATGACCAAAGACCAATTCAAATGGACTGAAGCCTAAAGACTCTTGAACAGACTCTATAACAGCAAACAATAACAAATGTATGCCTTCATCCCATTCTTTCTCAGTGTCAAAACAATAAGTTCTAATCATGTTCTTTAGTGTCTGGTGGAATCTTTCTAATGCGCCTTGGCTTTCTGGGTGGTATGCAGATAATTTGTACTGCTTTATTCCTAATTCATGCATGACTTGTTGAAAGATTCCTGACATGAAATTCGATCGCTGATCATACTGAACAGACTGGGGTAGGCCGGCAAGTGTGAAACCTTAACTAAGGCCTTACAACTAGTTTTTGCTTAATATTCTGTGAAGGAATGTTCTCTGGGAACCTGATTGATGCACACATGACGGTTAACATGTATTGATTGTCTGACGTTGTTTTTGGTAATGGACCAACACAATATATAATCACCCTACCAAATGCTTCCTCAAATGCAGGGATTGGTTGTAGAGGGGCCTTTAGTATGGTTTGGTTTGGTTTTCCTACAAAATTCCGCAACATCTTTCTTTAAATTTGGCCAATGGAAATGATTTTGAATTTTGTAATATGTTTTATTAACACCTAAATGGCCTGAAAGAGGTGTTTAATGGGCTAGTCTGAGGATATCAGAACGATATGAATTTGGTACTACAATCTGATACTTAACTGCCCACTCATCATCAGGTAACACATCTGGCGGTCGCCATTTGCGCATAAGAACACCATTCTTACAAAACTAACACGCAGGCTCTTGAGTTACATCGCACTCATCTACTGCACTGTCAAACAATTTGGAAATGTCCTTGTCACTATGCTGTTCATTAAGGTGAGTCCCAGTTTATCGATTGTTAAAAAGTTGCTTCTTATTTGACATATCCTAGAGTACATACAAAACATAGTTTCGGTCCGTAATGAGGAGGAGAATGCAAGGTGACCCCTAGTAGCTCACGGACTATTAGGCCTGGGAAATTTTTCTGGTTGTGTTTTGATAGCCGCTGCTCACCACTGGGTGGCGTTGTAGTCAGAGCATAGGTTAACCTTTCTCTAACGATTTCGTTTGAAAGACTTGTTTGATTTCTATGAGATTTTATTACAATGGTCTTGAAGGATAGGCAATGCGCTGAAAAGGTTTTGGTGTAGCTGGCATAATTATAACGACACGTTTTTTTGCATCTCAAAATGAAATGAAAATTTTCAAATTCGCTTTGAGAAAAAATAAAAAAATATTCTATTCTAGGTTGCAAAACATAAATATAGGATTGCCGACATGATAATACCCTTTAGGTGCAAATCAAAGTGCCATTAAAATGAAAAATCGCAATTTTCTGACTTAACGTCAAAACATTCATAACCATTATCATGATTACTGTTTTTTCCATTGAACTCTTTATGTGCCATCTTCCTATGGCTTCACATTTTACCTGCTTGTTTGTCATGGTATTCGGTCATCACTTGGTGGTGCTATATACATAAATTCAAGTAAACCTCTGTAACGCGATATCTTCTAAACAACTTGTTTGATGTCCATGAAATTTGGGTATAATGATCTTGCATAACCTTATGTGTTCGTCCCTTCTGCGCAAACCAGAGTGTAGTGTGAAGAGAAACCACAATGTGTATTGTAATGTGCTTCCACCGCTGGCCCCGAATACTTCTTCCTTCCAGCATTGTTGTTGTTGTTCTGCGGTGAGTGGCTCGCTGACATTAGATTTATTTCCTTTACTCTACGCGTTTTGCTGTAAGTGCTTGATGGAATAAGTGAAATTTTCGATCTTTCAAACTGCAATTATATCCCCGGTCTGTCAGGGACCTCTCAAGAGAATTCTTCATACTGGTGAGGGACGCCGGTTCAAAATTCTGACCGTCCTTTCGGCGAACAGAAATTATAAATGAGGATAGATATTCGTTGAGCTCAGATGGTGGAATGTCTGCAGAATCCCGCAGTTCGAAGTGCTCTCTCAGAAGCCAGTAATGAAATTTCTTCACATCTCGGTTTGTGCAACGTCGAGTGCTCACCTTTTCTTGTTCGCTTATGTTTATTGACACCGATTGACAAGTAGCCCGGTGGAAAGGTTGCCCGGCAACCGACAGCATTTGACGTCAGCCGGGCTTGATATAGCCCGGCCTGATATCGAAATATGCTAGGCCCGCTGATTTCTTTTACGTACATATACTAGAAGTACTATAGGTATATAATAAATGATAATATTCGGTCACCAGTCACATTTTTGTTTGCATCAGTGTATAAGGTAAAAGTTTATTTGTGTGTCTGCCGTAATATCACTTTGTGAGTCAAAGAATACTGATCACGGTGTCTCTTTTTATATTATTGTAGGAAACCGATACAAAGAACATTTGAATGGGTCAACAAACCACAAGTCACTGGTCCAGTAGGAATGTGAACGAGAGATATATCATGTATCTTCTTATTTGGCTGATCTGTAGACTTTGTGTGGTATCTGGTGAGTATAATGTCCTTCTATTGCTAATTGACAATAGACACATAACGCAGAGACATGTATTTACGTGAGTAGTATATAAAGAGCATATCTAGCCGTATTTCTGTTTGGTTGGGGGAAATGTGAGTGGGAGTTAGGTGGATCGAGGTCACTTCCGGGTCAAAGGTCAAGGTCGTTGAAGGAGTTACCAGGGCAACTTGGAGAACAGAGAAGTCACGTGACTTTTAAGGTGGTGTAAAACTAGGAAATTTTCCCTGGAAAAAAGGCGGAAAGACAGATTGCACAGGACGTAATATTGGTGGAGGTGGGCCCATAACGGCCCACAGGGGCCTAGGAGGGCCTGGTACCCTCGTCGATGCTGGTGAGGTGATGAGTGGTTAAACCACCTGCCGACCTTGACACCCTTCTAGGCCCCAGTGGATCGTTATGGGCACATCTCCACCCATTTGACGTCATGTGCAATCCCTCTGGACGTAAATTTTGAATTTGGAAGGAGAAAATGCGGAACACGGACTGAACAGACCCACAAATGGTCGTGGTGCTCCAATAATGGTGTTAGGGATCTGATAGGGTGTCGACTTGCAGCGCTCATCTAGGTCGAACACGCGATGCGTGGGTTAGATGCAAAATTAGGATTTAGTCTGGAAAATAACATGCGGAATATAGACTTCCTAGAATGTTGTCGTACAGGGTATCAGTTGAAGCCCACGGCACGTTGACTACGATTGGGGTAGTTTGAAGGGAAGTGACGTCTTGTTGCGCATGCGCAGGGCAGGAGTATTACTTAAAGTGGAGGGACGTGATTGAACGATTCAGGGCTCATCCTGGGTCCGAACAAGCCGTACATGGTATCATATTGAAGCCCGCGGCATGTCGACTGCGCACAGGAAAGGACATCATGGTACGCACGCGCAAGGCGATGAGCATTGGCGAAAGCGGGAAGTTTGGAGGTGCTTCGGAGCCTATTTCAGCTACTGAGGGCACATCCTAGGTCCCAATATGCCGTGCTGGGTATCATATCGGTGCCCTCGTAGTGTAGACCAGGACTGGTATGGCTTGAACTGGAAGTGGCGTAAGGGTGCGCATGTCCAGTGGAGTAGTAGCGAAAGTGAGCATTTTTGGGCTTAGCGTGTGCGGACAGTACTGTGTGCTCCATCTCTACCATCCTTGCCATGGACTGAACCTACTCATTATAATGCAGTAGTACCTCCCAGGCCAAAGGCCGACATATCCTGGCGTACGAATAGCTCGCAGATCGTTTTGGGGCTTGCTATTGAATAAAAATGAACCTCGCCCATTACTCTTTCTTGTGTATTTTTATACGATAGGTTAAGAGCATACACCAGGGGCTATAGATGCCCCGAGCTTCAGCAGAGATGTGAGGTTCTAATTTTGACCAAGCTGGTATAGACCAGACAAGCAGCGCTCTTGGAAAACGTAGTCAAACAGTGGCCTAGGATAAATGTAGCCAATCAGTGCCTCAGATAACAAATCAATGCAAGAGCTCTGTAGTGAAATAGAGAGCCAATGAAATCATTCTCACGACCAATTCCTTGCTTTGGTCTTGGTTAAGAGCCGGCATTGCAGCATAAACATTTGAAGAAGGATAATGCCGAGTTATATCCACAAGAGCGTAAGGTGGAATAAAAATAAAACATACATTTCGAGGCGCGAGAAAAGGAAGTGCCAGGAAGACGAGAATGTCCAAGGCGGGGGTCCGACCACCCGTACAATCCCCCGAGGTGATGTGGATAGGAAGCCGCGGTGGGGCAAAATGAATTATGAGCGCGTGTAACGGGAAAGAGTAAGGACCGTCTACCTGGACTGCGGCGGAGAGACCAGATCGCCACCCTCCTTGGTTCCGGTACTACTCGACATCAACCGAGCAGTACGTCACCCCTGCCTCCAATGGGTTCTCCCTAACCAGTTCGGAAACACTATAAAATCACAACGCCCCTTTTTAGGGCTAACCATTCTTGGCGAAAATGAAATTCTCATTTTCTGTTCATGGTATGTGTTGCTGTGGTTTAGAAAAACACTATCATGACATTACTTTGCACGGCACATTGAGACCCAATATGGCCCACCTAGACTACAAAACTCCAAGCTCAACTGCACTTTTTCGACATGTGCATATTAACGACACTTCCAATAAGAACCATCCCAGTCGGACCCTTGCAGCCCTAAACCTCACTCCACACTAAGCTAGAGCGGAAGACTGGGTCTACGTGACTCAAACGGAGAAATCTACATGTCTTTAGGACCTCTGTACAGCGTTCCGATTTGTTTGTGCATGGGCATCCCTGTTCGTCACCCCACACTACTCGAGGGTGGAAGCCTGTGATCAGGTGACTCAAAGGTGAAATACCCATATTTCTAAGCCCCGTGGTTCTGGTTACACGGTTCCACGGTTCCACTTCCGTTTACGCATGCTCCTCATCCCACACTACGCTGGGCGTAAACCTGGGTGAAGGCTACTCTAACGATGAAATTTCAGACTCAATGGTTCTTGGTACAGTTATCCACTTCCGGTTGCGCATGCGCGTTCATATTCCTCAGCCCACGCTAACCTAGAACAAACGCCTGGATCCAGTCGACTTAAATGATGAACTGCCCATGTCTAGAGGTCCTCAGGTTCTCGGTACAGTGTTCCTCTTCCTGTTAGTCATTCTGTTAGCCCTATTCCTCCATCATTTGGGGGAAATCCAGGTGACAATATCAGTAGTATTTAAACTTAGCTTACCCGCTTATTTTCCTGCTTTCACTTGTATATATTAATAATGAATACAAAGTATATGGACAAGATTAGCATGATTTAACTTGTGTAATCATGGAGTTTTTGTTTAGTGACAACGTACACACGTTACGTTATATAATTCATGGCATTGTAACTGTACGATATTCCTTGAAAAAGAACGTACAGTTTGAAACTGCAGTCGGAATATAATGATGCAGAAAGTCAAGAAGGCTATTTGTTTTGTTGTTTTTTTTCTTCATAGACCTCTTCTCCACATCAGGAGACCGCTACTGCAGGTCGCAAAATTTGTTGTATGTCATTTCTTGCAATGGATGTGACAAAACATGTATCGGTGAAACCTGGAATTTGCTTATAAATAAAGTTAGGATGCATCGTCAAAAAATTAATGCGCATGTATTAAGACACATAAAGGTCAGTAAACACATAGCCGATTGTGCTGGTCAAACTAAATTCGGTATTTTTCCCTTTTACAAAATGAAAACAGATGACAATATCAGGCGACAGACGATGGAACAATACTTTATTAGCAATTTCCGATGTGAATTAAACTGTTGAATTGTTATACTAGAATTGTTATAACAGAATAGTTCATTGGCGCCAGTATCAGTGAAGTTATTGAAGTGGGAGCAGACGTACTTGCATAGCATTGAACGGTCTGTCTGAACAGGTAAAGAAGCCGTTCAAGATCATACCACTCAACGACTATGACAAACAAAAGGCCTGCTGTAATTAGGGGACCAGGTCCGGAGGACCTTGGTCCCCTATTGAAATTGTTCGGATTCACTATTATTATTATTATTCTTCTTTTATCCACCGCTTTTGGCTCAGCCATATATCTCTTGAACGGCTTGGTCCACAAGCTTGAAACTTTGTGAGTTGATAGTAGACCATGTAGTGATGTGCATACAAGCGGGTTCTGATTGGTGAACCCGTATGGCGGCCATCTTGGAAAATGTTCAAATCCTTCAAAGCTCTTCTCCTCTCGAACCACTGAACCGAATGACTTGAAACTTGGCATGCACAATCTAGGTATCGGGGTCTTCAATTCCTCTGAACGGTTTCTTGCGGCGATATCAAATATGGCCGCCATAGCCGTTCAAATATATCCCGTATGGCGGCCATTTTGGAAAATGTTCAAAACTTCAAAGATCTTCTCCTCTCGAACCACTGAACCGATTGACTTGAAACTTGGCACGCACAATCTAGGAGTCAGGTTCTTCAATTCCTCTGAACGGTTTCTTGCGGCGATATCAAATATGGCCGCCATAGCCGTTCAAATATATCCCGTATGGCGGCCATTTTGGAAAATGTTCAAAACTTCAAAGATCTTCTCCTCTCGAACCACTGAACCGATTGACTTGAAACTTGGCACGCACAATCTAGGGGTCGGGGTTTTCAATTCTTCTGAACGGTTTGTTGCCACGATATCAAATATGGCCGCCATAGTCGTTCAAATATACCCCGTATGGCGGCCATCTTGGAAAATGTTCAAAAACTTCACAGATCTTCTCGTCCCGAACCACTGAAGCGATCGACTTGAAACCTGGCATGCACAATCTAGGGGTCGGGGTCTTCAATTCTTCTGAACAGTTTCTTGCCGCGATACCAAATATGGCCGCCATAGCCGTTCAAATATAGGTCAAATTACAAACCTCAGATTTTCATTCCAGTCACATCTCCAGAACGGCTTGGTCTACAAGCTTGAACCTTTGTCGGTTGATAGTAGACCTACTAGTGATCTGCATATTACAATATGTTCTCAGACATCGTGGGAATGAAAAATGATGTGCCGCTGTTGCCAAATGTCATAAAACGCCATAAAAATGCAATTATGGCAATAGAAATGATTGCAATTCATGTACAACGACGCCAAGTTATCCTATTCCTTTATACACAGTAATGATGTGCTGGCGTATAAGACGACACAGACTTCTCCCAATAGTTTATACAGTGTAGCGATATGATAGCTGATAATGTGATACCAAATGTGTACTTGGCAATGAAAAGGACAAGACGTACAGAATACCGGCGTTATCAGATAGGAGTACCAGTGGCCAATGAAACTTACCTAATTTACATAAACCAACTGAAGGTGTCCAGGCAATGAAGGCGCATTTCAAATGACCCTGTGTCGAAAACAAAGACAGCTGGAAGGACGGATATTTCGGCAACGATTTGGTGTAAGACTCACGAAATATAATTGACCAAGGATCTGCTGCAAGTTGTATTGTCAGTCTTTTGTCCAGGATATTACCTTTTCAATGGGAGGTCTTACACCAAAGCCTTGCCGATATTTCACCGCAGTGCTGTTCAGGCTTAGCCCTAAGGAGTGTGCGGATATACAACGAACTTACTCTTGTACATCGATAGCTCATGTCTACAGACACGTGGGTAGCAATATACCGGATAAATTTCATCACTTTAAGCTCTGCTTTTCCACTACCTGAGACCAAAATTCATTCAAAACAGCTCCTATCATGCAACAAATTAACTGGTAAATGACGCAAATCTAGTAATTGCGTGTTTATTGCGGATACTTTTCAGGATGGCAGTGGATTGATGAATTCATCATCGGAAGGTCACTCCTTTCTTCTACTGGAATGCTACCGTGAATTATGAAAATAAATCACCAATCATTCTAAATATGTCTTCAAAGAGCTCAGGTCACGTCACAAATCTATCAGAAGATACAGCCATGGTACTAAATGGTTGTTTGGTGCCAATATTTTTCAGGATGGCATTGGATTGTTAAATTCGTCATCGGATGTCTTCTGCTTCAGTTATCTGAAATTTCCCATTTGAAATGCCCGTATGTCTGTCACAGCTGAAATGTGCCTATGTTTGTGTGTCACAGTTTACATGGCGGTGGAAAGAGAGAACTAGCGAGGGAGAGAGACATGGAGTTTTCACTAATGAGATCACTTGGGTCAGGTTTTCGCCCCAGAGTAGAAATTGTGCCGACTGGTCGCGTGCGCAGAGTAGTATAGAAAGGACAGCTCGGGTCGTACATGCGCAAAACTAGTATAGAAAGGGGACCTTCGGTCGTACATGTGTGGTGCGGGATAGGGAGAACCAGTGGGTAAGAGACACGGCGGTTTCATTAACCGAAATTGATTGGACCAGGCATTCGCCCAAGTGTGGAATCAACCGACTGCGCATGCGCGGGATTGAATGCGCGTGCGCTCCATGTAAGCAATCGGATACGGAGAACCAGTGGGGCGAGAGGCATAGGGTTGAACCGGGCATTTGTCCTAGAGTATAATGTGTCGACTGCACATGTGTGAAGTAGAGAGTGCGTGTGCACCAGATGTAGAGCGTGATAGTTAGAACCCATGGGAGAGACGTTATGTCCCATGCTAACCTGGTCCCCGGTAGCTACTGCTCTGCAGTTCCAATTGGTATTGTTCTTATTTTCCGCCGGATTTTGTCCGGCCATTTTCTGGTCCGCTGTTTAACCGATGAAGTCGAAACTTCACACAGATATTGGCGAGTGGGAGATCTAATGCATATCAAAAGAAGAAGCCGATTGGTCAAAAGCCCCGGTGGCCATCTTGGATTTATCCTAAAACCTTTCAAGATCTTCTCTGGAACCACTGGAGCAATTCCCTTGAAACTTGGCACACATGTTCGATGAATCAGGGTCTTCCAAATGACCATTTGAAATTTTGCTCCGTAAAAGAAAATGGCCGCCATTGACCAATCAAATTTGTCGGATTTTCAAATAACGGATTTGGACGGAGAAAGTGACTACATATATGCATTGCCACATGACGATCACGAATATGTAAAAATTTTGCTCCTACGTCACGTGGTTTGTTCGCCATGTTGAATTTTGTCAGAAACTGAACACAACTTGTAGGGGCTATAACTCGGAAACTGTAGGTGGTACTGCTTTGCAGTTTGTTGCATTATATTGTCCAGGAGAAGCTAATTCGGAAGTATGTCAACCATTTCAACATAGCTTCAATAGTTTTCTCGCAATTCTCAGATGAAAATCACCAAAATTTGTGAATTGACGGATTGTGTATGTTCGATCTAAAACGAAGCAAATGACATTTTTCCAAATAGGGTGGTTTCCTGGTTTAAAACTAATGCTGTTGGTTCATTGGTTGCGATGGGTGCTGGCAACCCGAGGATTGCAACTCGTTGCTATATTTACTTTTGTACTTACATAAAACATTCAGGATGGCCTTGAAAGTGTCTTGCCAAACGACGTGACCACCTAGAGTATAGAAGGCCTTACACTCCACCCTGGAACTGTTATCCATGTTCCCAACAGGAATGTTAAATATCCCAGATGTCGAATTCCAGTTTTGCGATCTACCTTTCATCTCCAAGGAGAAAAACGTTGGGGGACATGTACCATTGCTGACGAATACCAAGGTTGCGTTTTTGCTCGCATTAACATTAATATACATCACTGTTCCACGTTGATAGGCCTGAAGTAGGCTCAGTCGAACCCCAGCCTCTGTAAAGTGAAATGAAGGATATATAATTTTGGCGGAGTGCTTTATGACATCATGCTGACTGAAGGCAATGTAGTAATCGTGATCAGATAGGATGTGCTAAAATACTGTAAGAGATAATAAGGTAAAGTCGCAATCCTGAAGCCAGTCTGAAGGGGCTACTGAGTGAATGCAAATGGGATGGATTGATTTACTGTGAATACATCGAATGATGAAGTGCCAAATGGAAGGAATCGGTTGAAAGAACTTAGGAATATCTCTTTGTGCCTTTACTCACCTATGAATTTGATGAATTTGATGTTGTATTCAGCATTCTTATCTGGGGCACAACAGATGAACAAACCTTCATCTCTGGGAAATGTCAGACTGTCTATTTTGAGTGACGCGTCATCAACTATCGAAACAAAAGCATCTTTCCATGGACTCTTCCCTCTGGGGCGTTTTATTCCTTCATATCCGTCACTTATTATAAGCGATTTTCCCTCAGCAGAGCATGAGTGACTTCCCACATGTTCGTCACATTTGTACCAATTCACATCTAAGCCAGTTCTATGGCATGGAAGAGTCACAGTTTCACCTTGACATTTGGTTATGGTCGTTCGTAGTGGGGTACCCCGTACCCAACATATTACAAACAAGATTAGGTATCCTGGAATAATTATGGAAAGATTATCTGCAATATAGTGAACGCATCATCGGGATCAAATACATGTAACATAGTCGTGTACATGAGCGCATTGCTTGCTACTCCCAATAGTCGTTACGCATAGCTGAATACCACGTAAATAAAATTACCACGTTGCAATAAAATAGGTGTGTATCAAAGTATCATCTTGAAACATTATTTAACAAACCAATCGAGATAGTTGCATTGTGCTGAATTGGTTGATTGACAATGATATAAGGGAAATATTTGGCTTACACATGCATAAAAAGTTGAAGGTAACTTCCTCTATGCAACAGTCATGTTGAAGTATTACTCGAAAAAGGTTATTCAATAATTCATCTCCCAACACGTGTTACATGACAACCAAGCTGTAACTAACCAGCTCATAGCCATTTAGCCATACAACCAATATAGAAGTGTCCATAATGAGCCATGTTCGTGTGACCTGCTGGCCGATCTACCTCATCATAAAACATTGGGTTAATAGCTTTCAGACAAAGCAAAATTGACTGTTCGTGAACTACTCGGGCGGGACATAAATGCAAATGTTTTAATGTTTGAATCCGGAAAGCGGTATCAAATTCTTTCAAATTGATTGCGCGCGTACAAATTGTGGATTATATGCACAACCTAGAAAAGTTCACATATACGTCAAAGCCATAATTGAGACTAAACTTACCAAATATAAGGTGCATCGTCAGTAGCATTTCCACACCAGGGTTGTTATTAGAAACCAATATCGCGTTACCGGTACAACTGCCAGCAATTTGATTTCCTGGTTAAAATGCAGTATTTTACTTATCTAGTTCGTCCACGTCAGCTAATTGCACGTTAGTATCAATTTCCTTGTCATTGAAATACGTAGTGTTTGTCCCTGGAATTCGCTTCAACTGAAACTGAGGAAATAGCTATTCAAATTTCTCTGAAATTATCTCTGTCAGTCTATGTGTACAGATGTGTAAACTGTAATCATGTTAATTTTACCGTATTGACTGAGTCAACATCACAAGTTGTACGTACGAACAGGCTCTTGCACTGCCCAAGGGTATGCCTTAGTAAATCAAATATAATGCAATATAATCGATTGAATATTTACCAGTAGTCATGTAGGTGATAGCCTCATGTGTGATACCCTGGACAGATTTGCCAAATTCCAAGAAATAAACAATAAATACATATTTACACCAGTTATCAACACCCTACTGAATCGACAAGTATGATTATAGGTGAATGCACCAGTCCATTTGTCATCCTACCATGAACTGTATATTGGGTCACTTCACATTGAAGCCGCATAACAGCTGCAATATTATAATGAGGCAACATATGATTATATATCAGATATGTCGACAGTCCATGGTAGCTACCATTTGTCTTGGCGAATCCATTTGGCGAATCATTGGATCAGACGATGTGCTCTCTGTGCATCATTCACAAGTGCAAGTTGACCTACCATGGACTGTCGATCGGTCCGATGATGATACCATGGACTGTCGTAATATCAGACAGACAGAGAATAAACTATTAATGGTTCATATTCCTCTTAAACACACACAAGTGGAAGGAATCGAGAGATGAATGAGTCAGTGGTACATGAGGCAGGTAGTAAGTTCCCACGTGTTCATTTTGTGCTCATTTCCTCACACTATAATTAGATGCTAATACCTACCATGGACTGTCTACCAACACCTAAAAACACCTCTCGCCGCGAAAATGTTTAAAATTTTTGTTAACTTGAAATAGCAATAACCCTACATTTGGTGACAATATAGTACGATATTTCTCCAAAAAATGACTGGACACCAGTAACCATACCTGTCATCGATATGCTGAAAATCTTTCATTTTCGGCTGTGGTCACTGTCGTCTGGTCAGACACACGCCCACGCTTGATAACGAAAGCACAGAAAAACCTACCATTGACTGTGATTTGACACGTGACCGGCGGTTTTCATCTATAATCATACTTGTCGATTCAGCAGGGTGATCAATAGTTAAAAATCTGCTCTAGGTATAGACTGGGAGTCATGAATCAGTGTACCTGCAGCTATGTTGGGGAATTTGATTGTGAGCGTACACAGTTTGGATTATATGTTCCCAGTGTACAGCCTAGCAAAGTTCACATATCTATCGTTTGTCTAAGGATCTTCTACAATTATATTCCATCGAATGTTTTGGTGGTGAGTTCCCATGTCCCTCAATCATTCAATATGGGGAACCCTCGTCTCCGATTAATACATAATTGATGGGAACTTGGAGAAAATAATTTTTTTATAGAAATGCACAGCTGTCTTCATGTTTTTGAAAGATAGGCAGTATTAACGGTGAGCAATCATATATGCCTTCGTACCGATACATGTAAACACGTGAGGGAGCCATTTTTTTTTGTTTTAAATCACCTATCGGCTACCCCGAAATTTTGTGTCAATCTCTGTTGGAATCAAGTTAACGGTAGAATTTTATGTTACTGAGTTTCTATAGTTCTATGTTTTATTGGACATATCTGGCAATCAGTGAAACTGATAACATAGCAACTCACGAGAGTACGAAGTAAATGCAACAGAGTACATGCAATAGAGGCATGTATATTTGACATGTTTTGCTACAGGCTGTAGGTGTGAAAATGCCTTCCGATGACGGCTTTACAGCAAATGTCAGATATGGCGGCTGGAATGAACTGTTCTGATGACAAATAACGAACAGCTCGAACTGCCACCGACGATGGAAAAAAGCAACAAAGAAAGGGTTCAAACA
>JAVTVY010012889.1:0-58359 GCA_036873755.1 Hanleya hanleyi
TGTCTCCCTTTGACTTCCCTATGCATTCCTCTGTTGAGTTTCCATGGGCTTCGTGTTTCCTGTGCTGTTGGCACCTGTAGGCACAACTCGCTGGTTATTAATGAAGAGTTTGTCCTTCACTAGTCGAGCAGGTTGGTTGAGTCGTCTTGCCTCACGATACAGTGGTAGGAGTTTTTTCCTGGTCTCCACTACTTCCGGTGGGAATTGCTCCGTGACGCCAAATGGGGTATCCTTCAACTGGGGCGATGCTCTCCTTACTTCTTCGCGATCTTTGTAAAAGGAGAATGCCGCGACAATGGGCCTTGGTCGTGCGCCTGGGCCATATCTGGGACCTCCCAGCCGATGTACACGCTCAAACTGGAAATTCTTTTCGATTTTCAGCTTTTCTTTGATGAAGGTTCTCAATAGATCTTCACTGGTAACAATTGGGTGTTCTGTTGATTGTTCTTTTCCTCTTTGGTTCCAAACCGTTTCGTTTTCTGGTAACCCCATGAAAAGTAGATTGTCGCCCATACTACGGCACTTCAAGTCGGTTACCTGTTCCTGTAGCAGTTCATTTTGCATTCTGATTTGTTCTATGTATGTCTGATCTTTCTTTATTTCTCCCATAACCCTGGACAAGTCACCCTGAATCTTCTTCTCAAATTCCTTTCTATATGTTTTAATATCAGCGGCCATATCGTTTTGGGATTTGGAGATGGAATCGTATTTCTCGCCTAGAAATGACAGGCTAGCCTCCATACTGAGTACTTTTTCTTCAGTAGCTTTCATTCTTGTGTTTATCTCTGTGACTTGTACAGTTACAGTATCTAACTGTTTTTCCATGTTGTCCAGTTTATCAATCTTTTTCACAGTGTTCTCTATTTCAGTTAATTTTTGTACTAAGTCCGTTACAGTAAGTCCCGGTGCTGAGGCATGTGGGTTTAACCCTATAGACCCTCCTTGCATGGTCGACTGTCCGGTTTGTGGGGTAAACCACGGTGGTTGCTGGCCCGGGGGTGAGGATTGGAACATTTGAGCAGTTGGAAAGAATTGAGTGTTTGGGATCGTAGTTGGATTCAGCATTGTAAAGTTATAACTTACAGGCAAATCTGTGGTAAGTTGTTGTTGTTGCTCGCCAGGCTGACCGGTCGAACAGGTTTTACGGCCGGCTGGTATAGGGTGCGGTTTCTCCGGTCCACTTTTCTGTCTGCATTTTCTCTTCTTCTGCTTTTGCCTGTCGGTCGGCTGACTCATTTATCACACACGGAAGAACCCATCAGCATAGTAATCCAGTAGATACTAGAAAATCCTCAATATTTCCACTGATGTTGGTCTAAAACCGTAAAATTTCAGGAGCAAATCTTACGTCTGACCTGCTGCGTCCGCCATGTTTTGACCGATAACTTACAAGTTATTGTGTGTATGACTATAACTCATGAAAGGGTACTTTATCTCTCCACGATAATCATCCATATATTTTTCTTTCATGGAAGAAGATATACATATACTGTATATATACCAGTGGCGCTCGCGAAAGGAAAATGCATTCTCTCCATAACTCTTCACAGTTTATCTATTTTCATATATTTCTGTTGCACATTTTCCAATGCCATGTAACAACTCTCGGAGAGAAAGGCTTAAAGCGCAACAGAGATACCTGAAAACAGCTAAACATGTGAAGTGTCTTATTCCTGTGGCCATTTTCATACATTTCCACGTTATGTGGAGAATGAAATGTATATTTATATTTTGTTCCATAAATAAAATATAAAATGAGTAGATATAGCACAGAGGGGGGAGTACACTTCGTTGTGTAAAATTCATATACACAATCTTCAGATGAATAAATTAGCAAAACCACAGGTGGACATTTGTTTCTCTACTCAACTTGTTTGTCTATGTTTATTAGATCTCAACTGGTAGTTCATTCCATGAATGAACCATCAAACATCAGTTTAAACTTGCAACTAATGTGTTTGGACTATGGCATTCCACTGCTAGCCACATAGCAATGCATCTATTGTATGGTCATCCTAGAATTGTACATTTATTATATTCAACTTTTTTACCTCGTATTATACACACGAGTCCACACGAAAGGACAAGATTCCAACTATACAAAGAAAACGACTAGGGGATATTTTCTTTCTATAAAACATTGTTGTACATGTACTAAAGATGGGAGCCATTATACGAAAGAACAAAAATGACCAATGACGTTTACCCGAGGGAAAATCTCTAACTGTGCCGTTTTTGAAGCCGAATATAAACTTCTTCAACATGTTGAATTCTGCACAAATACCTGGGTTTTCTTAAACGCTTTGCAACCGTGTGCATGCATTCTTTTCACTACGACAATGTTAAAACATTCACTGGGTGAATCAGTTATACAGGTTTCGGATGTTGATTCATCTGTAGGCTGGATGGAACGACAGAACTTACAAAAACATAACTCTGGTATTCTGGATATAAACATCACCTTATGGTTTAACTGACGTCGTGGAATATGCCGTCCGTATCATACAACAAATCGATTTCATCCCTGTACGTTTCTCGTTCATTTTCTCCATTCTAAAGTTGAACAGAAGTCAGGATAATATTAGTTATGTGTCGCCCAATTTAGTTTCTCTTGTCATTATACCGGAAGGACGACGATTCCTAGAGCCTTCTCTGGCAGGCTACTGCTATTTTGTAGAGTTTACTGCGACCATATTATAAGAGATAGCCGTGTTTATCTTCCACACAGTGCCATTTTATTGGAGGGAAGAGGGCACCGATTACATTTTCTTAATTGAGCCCTCGGGGAAATTGTAACATAGTTTCATGCAGCTTTCAATCAAAATTATTTGATAGATGGAAAATCTACGACTGTATACAGATATAGTTTAACTCCAATTTCTTCCATACGGATTAACCCTACCTGGCCTTTCTGCTTTCTGCGCTATCTCCGGAACGACACATCATAGAGAGCTGAACCTCAGATTGTCTGGGTGCAATATATATTTGATCAAATCGTTTCAGAATGTGTTTTACGTCAATATTTTGTCAAATTTTGGTACACAGCAATATTAAAATGCTAGATCCATCTTTGGTGAAAGCTCTATGAACCAAACAGACTATTAAATTGACTGGTTCATTCACTGAATTTCAGGAAATTGGATCATTTGATTAGATTTCACGACTTCATGAGGGAGAGAAAAAAAGTGAATCAAAGTCACATCAACTAGTCAGATATACATAGTCAGATCCGCCCAAAAGATCCGAATATTATACATTTAGACCGCTTCTGTGTCATCAAATAGTTTGACACGTGACTCGATCATCCAATAAACTTCATGATATTTTATTAAATTGTATGATTTTTTATCATAGCTTGTAATAGCATTTCTGACAGTAAACTTTCCCTGTCAACCACTTGTGTCAGGACGACCACATGGTACAGAGCTCGACGGTAGCTATTTTTAGTTTATTTATGGTCTCCTAAATAGGCATGCATCAAGTCCTATAATATGTACGGTGTGTTTTCACGGTTGTAAGCAAAATATAACCGCGTAATTATAATGAGCTCGGCAAGTCAACGGCACGTACGCCCCAGGCATGCGTTAACACGCACTATATAAGTATAAAACTGGATATTATATCGTATAACCGGTTTCGCTCTTTTATTGTTTGTCAAATGACGAAGTTTACATGCTATTAGATACAATTTATATAGTGCAGCATGTTTACAATTATTGTTGCATGGCAACATAAAGTCATAATAACATAACAAGCATAGTCAAATACAAAACAATGATTAAATTTTTCAATGAACATTTTTTCTTTTTCCAATCGGATGCTTACATCGTCCGTGTTAAAGGACCACGTATGTTTAGATGGGTAAATGGCCCCAGAGCAGGTGCGGTAGAACTGCCAAAAATAAAATATTGTATATACAAGCTATTGTTCAATTGGCATGAAGTACAGTATTGTATTGTATACTCAGAAAAGTTTTAAGGCACTGAGTCTCATCATTCTCGAATAACAGGGCCGTGAAGCAGTGCATTTGTGCAAAATCACCAATTTCGAGGCAAAAGCACCTCATACTTTTTTCTATAAACATACGAAGCTAAACGATAACCAGAACCAACTTGATACAGCATACTCGCTCTTCCAATATGTAGTCGTAGACCAAATCTGGCTCTGGTTATCGTTTATCTTCATGTGTTTACAGAGAACAATAGGAATTGTTTTCACCTCAGAATCAACTATTTTGCACAAATGCACTAATTTACGGTCCTGTTACTCGAGAATGATGAGACTCAGTGCCTTGAAATTCTTCTGAGTATACAATAAGGTGGTCGAAGGGCCTCATTTTCCAGGGAGGTAACTCTTGGTCCCTTTTTTCTAGGTTAAAGGTATAGGGCACGCCCCATTGCCTTTCACCTCTGGGGCGCCACCAGCTCAAGGTCACTTTGGAGGTCAAAAGTAGTTCCGGCAACCTGTAACCTATGTATTCCTCCGCGGACAGAAAGTAGTCTCAGTGGGTTTTTTCCACAATGTCGTGGGTGATCAAATTCTCCGGCAATCTCCGGCAATCTTCAGGGGCGAGAGGGGTCCCTAGTGTACCGATTGGATCGTATGAGGTATCAATGTGAAGCATTCGTGAAGGGGCATCTGATGGGGTGGGTGTGGGGTTGAAATATCGTCATTCTGCGCATGCGCGGTAGACCAAGGGTATGGAAATAGACGTTTTGGGGTCTAGGTGGGTCACTAGTGGTCCGATGGAGTCCAGTGAGGTATCAATGTGAAGCCTATGTGAGGGGGCATCCGACGGGCTGGGTGTGGGGTTGGAATATCGTCATTCTGCGCATGCGCAGTAGACAAAGGGTATGAAAATAGACGTTTTGGGATCGAGGGGGTTCCCTAATGGGCCTATGGAGTTGTATGAGGTATCAATGGGAAGCCTATGTGAGGGGGCATCCGCCTGGACTAGTGTCTCGGTCGTTGTCCACATTCTGCGCATGCGCAGACAGGGAATTCTGGGAAAAGGGTGTGGAAATAGACGTGTTAGGGTTTAGGTGAGCCCCTAATGATCCTATGGTGTCGTATGAGGTCTTATTTTGAAGCTGTCGTGAGGGAGCATCCGTCTGGGCTAGTGTGTCGTTCGTTGTCAATAGTCTGCGCATGCGCAGTCTGGCCGTAGTATAGAAATAGACGTTTTGGGGTTTAGGTAGGCCCCTAATGGTCTGATGGGATCGAGTGAGGTATCCATGTAAAGCAGTCGTGAGGGAGTATCCGACGGGGTGGGTGTGACGTGGAACTGACGTCATTCTGCGCATGCGCAGTAGAGAAAGTGTATGGAAATAGACATTTTGGCGCCGACATGGGTCACTATGGGTCCGATGGAGTCGTATGAGGTCTTATGTTGAAGCTCTCGTGAAGCAGCATCCGACTGGACTCAGGGTTCGTCCGTGTTCAAGAGTCTGCGCATGCGCAGTCTGGTCGTAGTATAGAAAACCGGCCCGGCCCGCCACGCCCCGCCCCGGCCACAGCGCGCGCGGGTTATCCGGCCGCAGCGCGCGCCTTATCCGGCCGCGCGCCTGCGCGGGTGAATTTCGGATTATCCTAGGCCATTGATGGGCTACTTTCTCCACAGTGTTCGAAGCCAGTTTCACCGAATCCCCACATGTCTGTTATAGCCTTCATGCATTATGCTCATATAGAAAACACACAAGACAGGGTTTTTTGGGTGAGATCTCATTTTGCTTTTTTATTCAACAACAACAACGTGAGAACAACCACGTGAAAACTGAAGCCCAGAACAGGGGGCTTGTACATTGAAAGAACTGAAGCCCAGAACAGGGGGCTTGTAAACTTAAGCCCAGAACAGGGGGCTTGTATATTGAAAGAACTTAAGCCCAGAACGGGGCTTGTACATTGAAATGATCGGCGGCCCAGTCATATACGAGTACATCGCGGTCCTCGGCCTTGGGGTACTCGTCAAACATCTGTACGATGGTAGATAAGGGTCTTCCCCGGCATTGATAGTACAGGTAAAACAAGCAATATTGTCCGCACACGCTACTGGTCAGGCTTTGCAACGTTTGACTGTTCCAACACCACATCTCTGTGCCTTGATCCATGAACTCTGTTAAATCGGGATGGAGGGGTGGCAGGCCGTAATGGTCAACGTATTCGCCCTGCTGTTCTGTCAAGTACACGCCCACCCAATGTTCATCGGGCCGATCCATCGGGTCCTTGTTGAGGACGTAAGCAGCAGGATACATACGGTCTCATGGGAACACATCTCGGGCGAACATCCCTTGAAAGACCATACGTATTTCTGGGTCATTCTCCAGCACGGTGGTTATCTGGTCTGTATCCATGTTAGGTTGAGAAGTCACACAGGACGTTGCGCGCTTTGTACACTTGAATGATGTTGTCAAACTCGACTCGTGCAAAGTCGATTTCCAACCGTAAATTGCCTTGCTTGGCGAGGGCCAGCTGATGGTCGTTCTCTAAGGTGGGGGTCAGATCGAAACAGAACAACGTGTATCCGTTCGCGTTTAAAAAATGGAAAATTTAACCTCAAGATGGCCAACACAATCCGCAACATGTTTACTCACTTTGAGATGACGTAATCTATGTGTTTCTATTTGTTGTCGGTGAACGCGAGTCCGTGATTTCAGACGGTCTCCTGTTTGGCCTATATATATGGAGCGCCACATCCATTACAAGTCAGAACATACAGAAGATTTCTAGAATTACAGTTCATATTATGTTTAATTTTGAAGTGTTTGTTAGTTTTCTGAAAGAGATATGAACTGCCAATAGTGAAATTTAGACAACATTTACATCGTACGTCTCCGTATTTTGATGCTGTGTAGACTTGATCGGGACTTGATCGGCTCATGCTTAGATTTTACAAGCAAGTTCTTTAAGTTGGGGCCTTGTCGTTTTGCATTTATGAATTTAACTCCATTAAAGCCTTTCTTCAGTCGGTCATTTGACCCACGAATGATTAAGTTATTTTTAACAATAGGGAAAATATTGTCGTTATTAGGATTGTGCGTATTAATGAAAGTCAGCACCTTTGTTGTTGATTGATTCATTCTTGGATTTCTTAAAGTGTCAATATCTATTGAGAGGGCTTTAGAAAATCCATTCTCAATGACTCCGTCGGGATAATCTCTTTCAAGTAGAAACTGTTTCAACTCGCCCAACCGTTTAACACACAAGTCTGGTTTTGTTACTATTGTGCAAATTCTTCTGGCGAGATTGAACGGCACTTGGTTTTTAGCATGCCGCGAATGACATGATTTGTATGACAGATATTGTTTCGTGTCTGTTGGTTCATAAAAAATATCAGTAACAATTTGATGATTTTCTCTTTTAAGCAGAATGTCTAGAAAAGAAATTTCATTATTATTATATATATTATCAGTAACGTGTAATAACGTGTTGGCCCTCCGAATGTTTCAAACTTTCACTTGAAGGAATATCTATTCCATTGTATTAGTAAGTAGTCACATTGGGGGGGGGTCGAGATGGTCTCGTGCTTCATGAAAAAAATCTCGGCCATCGATCGAGGAACTGTCTTCGATAGATTGGACGTGACCCTTACAATACCGTACTCTGTATCTCGGTCATCGAGGAACTGTCTCGATAGATTGGACGTGTCCCCTTACAATACCGTACTCTGTATCTCGGTTATCGAGGAACCGTCTCGATAGACTGTACGTGACACCTTACAATACGGTACGCTATATCTCGGTTATCGAGGAACCGTCTCGATAGATTAGACGTGACCCCTTACACTACCGTACTCTGTATCTCAGTCATCGAGGAACTGTCTCGATAGATTGGACGTGACAACTTACAATACCGTACGCTGTATCTCGGTTATCGAGAAACCGTCTCGTTAGATTGAACGTGACCACTTACAATACCGTACTCTGTATTTCGTTCAGCCTTGCAATATCAAAATCCTGTCAAACTGACCATTAAATTTCAGATTGAAAGACTGATGAGCAGATTCGCATAGATACTCGATGTTTGGGCTGACCTTCGTGATCATGCCCTTGTCAAGGAATGATCGCCAACTCTGGAAGGCGACTTGCAATCCCCTAACTCAGCTGAGATTATGTCGGTCGTATCTAATCCACTAGTCGAAGTGGACAAGTGAGCCCAGGAATATATATCTAAAAACATTCAGTATATGAGTACGCCTAGTTAACGAGAGAGAGAGAGAGAGAGAGACAGAGAGATAGAGAGATAGAGAGAGAAAATTGAGGTTCAGCGTTGCGTTCAGCAATATTTCAGCTATATAGCGAGGATTAAACACAATTCGAAGTATTCAAAAAAAGCATTTTAGACGATTTTTTGGTCAGAATTTTCGAAAAAAAAATGTTTTTTTCAAAAATTGCATGATGAATTAGGAAATAATAATCTGATATGAAATAAAATAGGTTTTACGCACTTTTCCATACAGAAAAGCAAACATTTTAAAGAAATATGACGAAAACATCACTTTTCTGGTACCCTCACATAGCCGCCATCTTGAATTTACCCATGGTCCTTTGCTCGGTGGGTCATGGAAATAGGTTCAAAATGACCACAGTATGATAATCTAAAAAATCACGGAGTTTAAGCTCTCTACTCTTTGTCGTTCCGGAGATAGGAGCAAAAAAAATACAACAACAGGGGGAGGGGTCGGAAAGTGCCCCGCAGGCCTGGTAAGGGGTCACGTCCAATTAATCGAGGCAGTTTATCGATATCTTCGAGATGGATCGAACAATTTCTCGGCTGAAACCGGGAGGGCAGAATCGGGACCCCAGACGACGTCTCCCGGTTTGCTCCCGGTTCTATCTCGATCGAAACGTCCCGATTTTCGAGATGGTTACGAAATTGATCGGTAATCTCGAAGGGGGTCCCGGTTTCACTATGTCCATGCTTTGCTGCCGTTAATTTGTACTTTCTTAACTTCTCTGACGATTAAAGTTTTTGCGCTGGTATCATATTTATGGGGCGCTCATCGCCTACGTATATGGCGGCCAAAATTAAAGATGTGTTAAAAGATGTTTTCAATGTGATTCATCGTTTAACAAATATATCTATGTCCTGATGTTTCGTGAATTTAATTGAACGAAAACTTGCATTTATCTATAAAGTATGAATATATAATTTAGTGAACTTCTCTCATATCGATAATTGATTGTTTATCTGACTAGTATATGTCGCGGAATGAATGACACACCAACTGCATTTGATCTTAATAATAATAGCAGGGAAGCATGCGTTAATTATTTTTCTATAAATCTTTTTGTTGACCAAACATGGATCGTTTCAATCGAAAAATGAAAGCTTTGTCAAGAGTTTGACAGGTGTATTACCTTAAATTTGGTAGTATTCATTCCAGATTCAATTTTTTTTAGAATTACTGTCTTGTTATATAGTTCAAATAAAGAGATTATATCAACAACGTTTATTTCTGACATAAGCTTGCCCGGAATTGGTTAGCGGAAATACTGACAATCGGAAGTAGAGGTGTTGATCATTCACGCCACAAAGGGTCGGTGATAACTCGTCGGCTTGAAACAACCGTCAAGGGAGAGGGGTTAATTTATTTGAAAAAAAACCCTGAAACAGCAGTTTTGTCGCGGGCTTAATAACATACTCACGTTCTATTATTTATTGCCGATTCCATGTATCCAGGAAATCAACCAAATAATGGAAGAAATTAGCGCCCAGTTCAGAGGGCAATCAGGCTTTATACCAACGCTTACATACATTTAACTATAAACTCTACCACGATTTGTTTGTCTGAAAACTTCGATCGCGGTTTTATATTCATATTCTCCGGTTTTCACTGAATTACCAGACGCTTCTGTGATCTTCGTAGTTTCTTTATTTCTGAATGCTGGGAAAATCTCTGACGATAAAGATATTCCATTCTGAGCAACTTTCAGAGGAACATATGGAATTTATTCTAGACTTGCATAATTTATTCAACTCGCAGTTCCTGAACGTATCTTATAAAGTGATTCAAATTCTGAAAAAAACAGATTCAAAATAACTGAAAAATAATGAACCAGAATTGGCGATGCTTCTTTCTTTCCATTTATAACGTTTAGAGAAATTGCGCTGTCTTATCAAGTATGCGACTACAGATATCTAGGCCGAATAACAACATAATATTAAATGATTGATGTTCAGTCTAATTCACTTAAATGCATATGTATTCGCCGAAATTAATCTCGCTGCCACATAGTATATATATATATATATATATATACCGAGAATACTCCTTCCGAATGATTCAAACTTTCCTTTGACGGCATCTCTATTCCATTCTCGAAGCAGGTCAAGTTATTTCGAGGAGGATCGAGATGGTCTTGCGCTTCGAGAGAAAACCGGGAGCAAACCGGGACAACAATCGATAGAGATATAAACAGGGATCCTTCGAGACGAGATATTGATCGGTTTTACTCGTTTATCGAGAAACCGTCTCGATCGATTGGACGTGACCCCAAAGGTTAAGCGAAATTAGACACAAGTTACGAAACGGAGCGATTTGCTATCAGCATGCGGTATGTGTCGTCAAATTTGAGAAACATTGAGCGGAGGCGCTTTGCGGTATAGCCCTATTTCACAAGTTTCTGCAATAATTTGTCATGACGTTGAATACAAGCGTCACATTTCACACAGGATGTGACAAATGCAACTAGGCGTGATATTTACTGTAAACAAAGAGATAATTTACGATGTCGAAATTATAATCATTTCTCTTCTCGTAAAGTCGACGAGAGAGAGCCCGCTTCATTTTTATAAAGATATGTCAAAATATAATGTGTCTAATTAAAATATGATATGCCGTTAGGGATACCTGTAGTTCCTTCAAATCCAGTGTAGGTGAATATATATCCTTCACTGCGTCATATATATATAGCGTTTATCCACAGCGAGGAAATGGTCCATATAGCGTTTGGTGAAGGAGAGGGAACGGGCTTTCAAATGATCGTATTTACAAAGCGCCTGCATATAGTCGTATCCATAAGAGAACAGATAAACGTCAGCCAAGAGAGGTGCCCAAGTAGTGCCCATTGGAATACCTATATGCTGCTGATATATTGTTGCCAAATTTCATATAGATATTATTAATGAAAAATTCAGGCAACTCTATAAACAAAGAAACACCCCATCAATAATATCCCCTGTATGTAGTAGAGCTAAAGAATGCTTTATGGCTTCATCCTTCAGTTTTCTCCATAAGAGAACAGATAAACGTTAGCCAAAAGAGGTGCCCAAGTAGTACCCATTGGAATATCTATATGCTGCTGATATATTGTTGCCAATTTTCCCATAGATATTATTAATGAGAAATTCAAGCAGCTCTGTAAACAAAGAAACATCACATCAATAATATCTCCTGTATGAAGTAGAGCTAAAGAATGTTTTATGGCTTCACAATTCAGTTTTCTTGAACAACGATACTATTGATGAAATAAGACATTCAATCAGACCCTGGTGAAGGATTGTAGTATAGAGACAAGAGATCTCATGTGGATACATGTTTGTACGGTATGTGTCCTTTCGCTTCAGATTCTTCCGTAAGACATTCTAATCTGTTTTTAATTCCACATACATTCAACGCCAGAGGTATTATAAACAGTGGCGGAATCCCTTTCCCAAAACGCATTTACCTCATGAAGGACCCTCGTCAGCAGGTTGAACGAAGCTTGGTAGGTCATCTTCTAGAACCATTTTTTTAAATCTAACTCTGAACTTACACCTCAATGGCAGGTGGCGGGAGGGTTGAAGAATATATTTTGTTTGTAAATGGTAGGAGTGATTGCCTTAGCTGGACGGGACATGCCTTGGTCCGAGAACAAAGTGTCGCACTTTGGTTGTAGCATCCCTGGTGTACAGATCAGAATCATTTTGACGATCTTTATCGTCCCGGGATTGATAAGGGGTCACGTCCAATCAATCGAGACGGTTTCTCGATAAACCAGTAAACCCGATAAATATCTCGTCTCTAAAGATCCCAGTTTATCTTCCTCGATTATCAAAAGAAAAACAAATTATGATGACAAATAAAACTAAATAGAAATATTCACAAAATGACTTACAAGATGACAATTATATAATAATGTCTTAATGAATTGCTTATTTATGTCTGAAGAGAGCAAATTATAACTATTATTATTTCAAAATTACTATGTTCATTATATTGCAGATATTTATAGATATATATACATATACATAACGACATATTTTATTGCATGTTATATACCGCTATCGATTTGTATATAACTATCTTTCTGTAATTCAGCACTATGTCACTACCACTGTATCCTTTGATCGTTGGTGAATAAAATTCAATTCAATTCCCGGCTTGATTCCGGTTTTCTCTCGAAGCGCAAGACCGTCTCGATCTTCCTCGGAATAACTCGATATGCTTCGGGAATATAATCGAGATGCCATCTTATGAAAGTTTGAACCATTCGAAAGGCGTATCCACGGTATATATATATACTCTGTAGAAGCGAAATTAATCGTGGTGATTACATATGCATTTAAATGAATTATACTGAACATGAACCAATTAATATTATTATGTTATTCCGTCTAGAGATTTGTGGTCGCATACTTGCTCATACAGCGCATTTTCTCTAAACGTTATGAATGGGAAGAAGGAAACATCGCCAATTGAAAATGTATAATCTGGCTCATTACTATTCCCTTATTTTGAACCTGTTTTTAGAATTTGAATCACTTCCAGGAAATGCGAATTGAAATGAATTATACAAGTTTGAAATCAATTTCCTCTGAAAGTTGATCAGGAATGGGATATCTTTATCGTCCAAGATTTCCACCATATCGAAAACTGAGAATATAAACATAAACGCTCAAAATTTTTAGACAAAGCGCGGTATTGTCTATCTACAGTAAAATCTATTTAACTGTTGGCATTGAGCCAGATTGCCCTCCGATATGGACGGTAATTACTTCCATTATTCGGTTAATTTCCTAGACTCATGAAATCAGCAACGTGACTATATAATCAAACCACCTCCAGCAGTGCTGTTTTAGTTTTTTTTTCTTTCAAAGAAATTAACCCCTCTCACTTTGCTGTTGTTTCAAGCGGTTTCAAATCGACTGGTTCATAGGCCGACTGTGGCCTGAATTATCAACACCTCTATTTCTGCTTGCCAGTATTTCCGCTAACCACTTGTAGGTAAGCTTATGTCAGAAATAAACTTTGTTGATATAATCTTCTTATTTGAATTATATCACAAGACAGTAATTCTAAAAAAATGGAATCTGCAATGAATACTACCAAATTATAAAAGAAATTACACATCGGGGTAATATACCGGTCAAACTTTTAACATAGCTTTCATTTTTCGGTTGAAAAGATCCATATTTGGTAAACAAAATTATAGAACAATAATTAACGCATGCTTCCATATAATCATTATTCTGATCATATTCAGTTGATGTGTCATTTATTCCACGACGGATACTTGTCAGATAAACGATCAGTTATCGATGTGCGAGAAGTTCACTAAATTATATATTCATAATTATATCTGATATATAGTTAAATGAAAGTTTTCGTTCATTTGGGTTCACGAAACATCAGGACATAGATATATCGATTAAACGATGAATAACATTAAAAACATCTTAAGAAATCCGATTTCTGAATTAATATTTTTATGTAAACGACGAACGTCCAGAAAATATGGTACCAGCGCAACACTAATCGCCTGAGAAGTTAAAATAGGCCAAATTAATGGCAAAAAAACACGAACATATTTAATGCAGGACACCCTTCGAGATTACCGATCAATTTTGTAACCATCTCGGAAACCGGGACATTTCGATCGAGAAAGAACCGAGAACAAACCGGGAGACGTCGAGAGGGTCCCGGTTTTGCACCTCTCCCCCCCCCCCTCGATGACAGCCGAGAAATTTGTCGATCCATATCGAAGGCATCGAGAAAGTGCCTCGATTAATTGAACGTGACCCCTAAATTGACCAGATATATGATCTGTCAATGACGGAAAGTACAAACACGCATGTTCAAAGTACACGAAGCTGTCCTCATGTATACGGCATTGAAGAGCATGTCGTCAATAACATGCTCAGGTATGTGGACTATGTAAACTCCAGGAAAACAATCTTGCTGATGAAACGGTCGTACGACAAAAGACATGATCACAATTACGACATCGTAAACTATCCCTATCTGGATAGTAATATACCAGAGGGACCTGTCTATGGCATATACGTATCTCGCCTAATAACATTTGCCAGATCCTGTGTTAAATGTGACGATCTTAATCAACGTCACTATTGCAGAAACTCATAAAATATGGATATATCCTCAACAGCCTCCACTCGAAGTTTCTCAAATTTGGCGATATATACATGTAGTTCATGCTCATGGCAAAACACGAGCGTAGCGTGCAAGATCTATGGCGATACGTTTCGCAACGTGTATCTGATTCCGCTTAACCCGGGGCTAGGGGCCGTATGAACCTATGTATTTCCAGATCCTCATAGTGTTCACATGAACAGACGCAATCAAAGCGTGAGTGAGATACATCATACTCAACATAACGACATTAAAAATAAAATCATATGGATTAAGAATACTGATCAGCGATACGGATTTCATATTTCTGAAACATGGTTATCTCTTGCTGGCATCATTGAAGACTGTTGACTGCTTCTTTCTTGCATGAAATTAACCTAGTTTTGTGTATACTATGATTTATTCTCTTACGTTAGTGCAGTTGGTGCTAATGCTAATACACGAATTAGGACTTTGGAATCTGGACGCTGAAATTCTCAAATGGACAAAGGTTGAATATTGAATGGCGGACTGAACGCTTGATGATAACAACAAGCACGATTTGTCGGATATCAGATTTGCATTTTTGTTTTGCTTTGAGGGCATGGATTATTAAGTTAATTATATACAATTTATTTATCTTCATATACTATTCTAATTTTAGAACTGCTCCATAATTTTTCATGCGTCGATTTGATATTTTTCGATTAGAATGTGTATGTCATCATTGACACGTAACCTCCGTATCGGTGATTGTGCCGTCCAGTGTTTGACGAGTTGTTAAACAGATGTCAGAGGTGAATGGTAACGCAACAACACTCTTTGACTTGGTGTTATACCACTCTAAACAGCTCTCTTAAAATATAACTTATCTAGTCACTGTAGCCTACAACTGAAGTTAGTTCCATATTTTTGGTGAAGTATTATTGTGTTAATAATGCGTATGTGGCAGTGAATGAGCTTTATTAGTTTACCTGACTTTGTTTTTTGTCTCCTGTTGATAAATTCCCAAAATGACGACACCGTAATATCTGTCCAACCTCGTTACAATTTAGAGACCTTATAAGAACAGAGCAACAACGTCAAACTGTATTCTAAAGTACAGAAAAACGCAGTTCGTAGGCGTAGTTTTCGAGTCGGTTACACTCAGCTTGCAAACTGTTGAACAATCCGTTTATACAATCTTGAAGTTGAAAACAATCACGGAGTTAGACTAATCTTTTAGTTAGTTCAAAACTTCCTGGAGTCGCACTGGATTTCAAATGTTGAAATCAATGCAGTGCATAATTGTACAATACGGAAACTTTTTACACTCAACCAGTAACTCGTCAAATTCCGCATTCAAATTCTTGTGACACGAAGATAAAAATCGTCGTGCAGTAGGGACCTACAGTGTTGTTTATTGTTGGGCCTTAGATCATTACCTAAAATGTCAGATTGATAGATTCACAATGCAGAATTCAACATTCAAATTGTTGTGAGGCGAAGATAAAAATCGAAGAACCTACTGTGCTGTTTGTTGTTTGCTCGTAGATCAATGTTCAGTAACAGGCTGGTACCTAAAACGTCAGAATGTCAGATTGTCATTAAACAAATTGTTACCGGTATAACTAAACAGTGGGAAGCAGGGCGATTGATCAACCTTTTGAAACTGACGTTCGATATGGGATCTGTTTGACCTACTTCCGTTTTCAGCACAATATCTTCGTGATATTGATGACTTCAATTAAAAAGACAATATGACTTGGTTGGACGTTGAAATGCAACTTAATCTTGTCGTTCAAAGAAATCAATCAAGTTCAAATTACAGAGCCGATGGGCGATCACGAAAAACGGTGGTTGGAAAAATTAATCGTGTGACCGTACATGCTCATAGTCTAACTGTAGTTTACTCGTGTGAATCCACAGGCTCATAGTCTAACTGTGGTTCAGTTGTGTGACTGCACATGATCTTAGTTCAACTGCACTTTATTCGTGTGACTGCAAAAAGTTCATAGTCTAAATGTAGTTTACTCGTATGACTGCACAGCCTCCTAGTTTAACTGTAGTTTACTCGTGTGGCTGCACATGATCATTGTCTAAATAGTTTAATCATGTGACTGCATTAGCTCATAGTCTGAATGTAGTTTTCTCGTGTGACTGTACAGGCTCATAAACTAACTGTAGTTTATTCGTGTGACTGCACCAGCTCGTAGTCTAACTGTAGTTCAGTCGTGTGACTGCACATACTCTTCGTTCAACTGTAGTTTACTCGTGTGACTGCACAGGCTAATAATCTAACTGTGGGTTACTCGTGTGACTGCACAGGCTCGTAGTCTGACTGTAATTTACTTCTGTGACTGCCCAGTCTCATAATCTAACCGTAGCTTACTCGTGTGAATGAACAGGCTGATAGTTCATTGCAGTTTGCTTGTGTGACTGCACAGGCTCATAGTCTAACTGTAATTTACTTATGTGACTGCCCAGGCTCATAATCCAACTGCAGTTTACTCCTGTGACTGCCCAGGTTCATAATCGAACCGTAGTTTACTCGTGTGAATGTGCAGGCTGATAGTTCATTGCAGTTTGCTCGTGTGACTGCGCAGACTCATAGCCCCAGTGCAGTTTACTCGTGTGATTGCACAGGCTCATCGTCTTACTGCAGTGTATTCGTGTTACTGCACAAGCTCATAGTCGCACCGCAGTTCAGTCGTTGATTGCTTAGGCTCATTTTCTGACTACAGTTTGATTGTGTGATTGCAGAGGCTCGTTGTCTGGTTGCAGTTGACACGTGTGCCTGCTCACGCTCTTAGTCGCGTGACTGCAAAGGCTCATAGACTGACTACAATTTACTCGTGTGACTGCACATGCCCATAGTCTCACTGCAGTTTTCTTGGATATATCTCAACGTAGTTGAATCGTATGGTGTTCTTCAGTGATAATTCAGTGCTAGTCAAAATTGTCTGTCAGGTGGAATGAAGAATCTCTTTTGGCGTGTCCGTACTGTGAACCATTACACTTAACGGCATAAACCGTGGATACAAATTATTGGAAATGGATATCTTCGTGGCGACATGAGAGTATAAATTATATATCATGAAACTGATCAGCTGGATATAGGTGTGATATTGTGAATGTATGTATCACTTTATTGCAACCATCAACCGGATGAGTACATATAGTAGAAAGCGACTGATCAGCATACATAGACATACGGCGCCAGTAAATAAGAGAAATGACACAGCAAATTGGTACTAATGTAATGTGGTCAATACATACACCTCAATAAACATTTACAACACATTCACATGGCAGAGAACTGAGATAATGAGTATCGTAATTTGAGTTGACGGGTCAGTCAGAAACTGATTATATTAATTTATTATATTAGTTATATTATAACACACGAAACTGATGAACTGTGTGTAGCTGTAATGCATTGAATTATATTAACTAAACTATAAAACATGAAGCTGGTCAACTGGATATAGTTGTATTGTATTGAATTACATTAATTATATTATAAAACATTAAATTTATCAACATGGTATAGTTGTAATGCACTGAATTATGATAATTATATTATAAAACATGAAACTGATCAACTGTGTATAGATTTAATGCATTGAATTATATTAATTAAATTATAAAACATAAGACTCATCAACTGAGTATAGTTGCATTGCATTGAATTACATAAATTACATTGTAAAACATGAAACTGATCAACTGGGTATAGATTTAATGCAATGAATTATAATAATTATAATATAAAAAATGAAGCTGATCAACTTGGTATAGTTCTACTTTATTGAATTATAATAATTATATTTTAATATTTGAAACTAATCAACTGGGTAGGCATACAGTTACAATATGTTGAATTACATAAATTACATTATAAAAATGAAACTGATCAACTGTGTATAGTTGTAATTCGATGTATTATATTAAGTTTCGTTCCAAGAACACATGTATATAAAGTGAGCTAAAGTAATGTTCTTAAAACTTCGCGTTCCTAATAATTCAGGATTACAACTACTTCCTGAATAAACCCAAATTAACTGGCTCAATAATAAAGGAAGACAATAAATCACCCCAGCCTGTTTCGTTCTATAGAGTAGGAGCGTCTGTTTGAATAAAATATACAACTGTAATGATAATCAATACCATGTGATAGATGATATTAACGGAATTGTTCAATGGACTCGATATGATACATATACATCAAAGGAAGGGAACAAGAAAATCACCACAGTATCATTCCCCAATTATTTCACTACAATCACCACAGAACCATTTCCCACTTATTTCACTACAAATCACCACAGTGTCATTTCCTACTTCTTTCATTACAAATCACCACAGTTTCATTTCCTACTTGTTTCACTACATTCACCACAGTGTCATTTTCCACTTATTTCACTACAATCAACACAGTGTCATTTCCCAGTTATTTCACTACAATCACCACAGTGTCATTTCTCACTTGTCTCACTACAATCACCGCAGTCATTTCCTACATGTTTCACTACAATAATCACAGTGTTATTTCCCACTTATTTCACGACAATCACCACAGTGTCATTTCCCACTTATTTCACTACAATCACCACAGTGTCATTTTCTACAAGTCTCACTACAATCACCGCAGTTTCATTTCCTACTTATTTCACTACAATCACCTCCGTGTCATTTCCCATCTATTACGCTACAATCACCACAGTGTCATTTCCCACTTATTTCACTACAATCGCCACTGTGTCATTTCCCACTTGTTTCACTACAATCACCATAGTTTCATTTCCCACTAATTTCATTACAATAACCACAGTGTCATTTCCTACTTGTCTCACTACAATCACCACAGTGTCGTTTCATACTTATTTCACTACAATCACCGCAGTGTCATTTCCCACTTATTTCACTACAATCACCACTGTGTCATTTCCCACTTATTTCACTACAATCACCACAGTGTCATTTTCCACTTGTTTCATTACAATCACCAGGGTGTCATTTTCCACTTATTTAACTACAATCACCAATGTCATTTCCCACTTGTTTCACTGCAATCACCACAGTGTCATTTTCCACTTATTTCACTACAATCACCACAGTGTCATTTCCCACTTATTTCACTACAATCACCACAGTGTCATTTTCTACAAGTCTCACTACAATCACCGCAGTTTCATTTCCTACTTATTTCACTACAATCACCTCCGTTTCATTTCCCACATATTTCACTACATTCACCAGAGTGTCATTTCCCATCTATTTCCCTACAATCACCACAGTGTCATTTCCCACTTATTTCACTACAATCGCCACAGTGTCATTTCCCACGTCTTTCACTACAATCACCATAATGTCATTCCCCACTAATTTCATTACAATAACCACATTGTCATTTCCTACTTGTCTCACTACAATCACCACAGTGTCATTTCCCACTTATTTCACTACAATCACCACTGTGTCATTTCCCACTTATTTCACTACAATCACCACAGTGTCATTTTCCACTTGTTTCATTACAATCACCAGGGTGTCATTTCCCACTTATTTCACTACAATCACCACAGTGTCATTTCCCACTTGTTTCACTGCAATCACCACAGTGTCATTTTCCACTTATTTCACTACAATTCCCAAAGTGTCATTTCCCACTTATTTCACTACAATCACCACGGTGTCATTTCCCACTTGTTTCACTACAATCACCATAGTGTCATTTCCCACTAATTTCATTACAATCACCACAGTGTCGTTTCCCACTTATTTCACTACAATCACCAAAGTGTCATTTCCCACTAATTTCACTACAAATAACCACAGTGTCATTTCCCACTTGTTTCACTACAATGACCACTGTATCATTTCCCGTTTGTTTCACTGCAATCACCACAGTGTCATTTCCCACTTATTTCACTACAATCACCACGGTGTCATTCCCTACTTGTTTCAATACAATCACCACAATGTCATTTTCCACTTATTTCACTACAATCACCACAATGTCATTTCCCACTTGTTTCACTACAATCACAACACTGTCATTTCCCACGTATTTCACTACAATCACCACAGTGTCATTTCCCACTCATTTCACCACAATCACCACAGTGTCATTTTCCACTTGTTTCACTACAATTACCACAGTGTCATTTCCCACTTCTTTCACTACAATTACCACAGTGTCATTTGCTTCTTATTTCACTACAATTACCACAGTGTCATTTCCCACGTCTTTCACTGCAATAACCAGTGTCATTTCCATTTATTTCACTACAATCACCACAGTGCCATTTCCCACTTTTTTCACTACAATCTCCACAGTGTCATTTCCCACTTGTTTCATTACAATTCCCACAGTGTCATTTCGGACTGATTTCCCTACAAAGCACCACATTGTCATTTCCCACTTGTTTCACTACATTCACCACAGTGTCATTTCCCCACCTATTTCACTACAATCACCACACTGTCATTTCACACTTATTTCACTACAATCACCAGTGTCATTCTCCACTTATTTCACTACAATCACCACAGTGTCAATTCCCACTTATTTCACTACAATCACCACAGTGTCAATTCAAACTTATTTCACTACAATCACCGCAGTGTCATTTCCCACTTGTTTCACTACAATTCCCACAGTGTCATTTCGGACTGATTTCCCTACAAAGCACCACATTGTCATTTCCCACTTGTTTCACAACATTCACCACAGTGTCATTTCCCCACTTATCTCACTACAATCACCACACTGTCATTTCACACTTTTTTCACTACAATCACCAGCGTCATTCTCCACTTATTTCACTACAATCACCACAGTGTCAATTCCCACTTATTTCACTACAATCACCACAGTGTCAATTCCCACTTATTTCACTACAATCACCACAGTGTCATTTTCCACTTATTTCACTACAATCACCACAGTATCATTTCCCACTTATTTCACTACAATCACCACCGTGTCATTTCCCACTTATTTCACTATTATCACCACAGTGTCATTTCCCACTTATTTTACTACAATCCCCACAGTGTCATTTCCCGCTTATTTTATTACAAATCACCAGTGTCATTTCCCACTTATTTCACTGCAAGTCGATATATTAATCGTGACATAAATATTTTTATACGAATTGATTAGCCGCAGTTATCAAGAAGCATCACATTAAGATAACAAAACGCATGATAAAAAGTTTATTGATTAGACATCCTCGTATTATATATGGAGAAATACGTTCTTGTCATCTGGTCTATTTCCTGTATATTAGCATAAACTTAAAAACCATCAGTGGACCCCACTCTGCTCCGTTGACAGTTCGGAACTGTCCCCCTATGATTTGAGCCAAACTAGGGCCATATTAAGGATACAAGTCTTCTTGTGAGCAGTTGGAGGTGCCATCTCTGTCAATACCAATGGGCAATTCCAAGTTTATCCCTGGACAATGTTGTATGGCCTCGATGGCACTCGAGGCCTAGTCGCTTAAGCTGCCACTCGTCATTCCGAGAGCTTATCTATGACTTTTTTTTTTTTTTTTTTTTTTAATAGTATTTTATTTACATTCACAATTAGTGGGGAGCACATTAAGCAAGCTTATTATTGTGTCTCCCACATACAGCAAAAGTACAAGAATGAATTTAGTGTAACAGTATAACATATATTATGATCGGCTCGGAGAGGTAAGTATTGGAAAAAAGGTGAAAATAATAATAAAGGAAAAAAAGAAAGAAAAAAAATTAATCTAAATAAACAAATAGTAATAATAATAATAATAAAAAAGTACATACATATATCTGTATTACGAAGAGACTCGGGGTGTCACTGGATAGTTTGACTTCTCCGTCGGGTCGACTATCGTGAATCGCAATATATATCATTTGAACAAGTTCACGGACCCAAAATATATTTTGTTCAGATTTGTTCTAATCAAAGCGTTTACTTTCTGTGATGTAGGTTCCTAAGAATTTTTGAATTTTAATATTTATTTTTGCGTCCTTGTCGTGATCGCCAAATAACAAACGTTTTGGTGTTGGGATTTCGTGACCTTTAAAAATTGTAAACAAGTTGTTGAGCAAATGAGTCCTTGGGTTATGAAATTTTGGACAATGAAAGAAGAAATGGTCCACTGTTTCGTCAGGATACCCACAGTTACATTTTGTAGTATCTGAAAGAAAATTAAATCTATGACTTTATCCCAGAATATATATTTTAATCGATGATAACTGCTATATTTTAGACATGAAGTTGAATAAAAACTTATTATAAATGTAAGCTTATTGGTCGTTTCTTGATAAAGCATGCATATTTTATCCATATTATCATATTTCCACCAGTTATCAATAGTTGAAAAATTCGCTCCATGTTATAAACATGGGGTCGGGGCTATTATGAGAACAACCCGCGCACGTGGTGGCCCACGTGTTGTGCACCGGTGTCGCTGATGTCGTGGCAAGGCAAAATTTTCCAAGGATTACTGTGGAAGACCTCTTTCATTGATAATATGGGCACTTTCATGCGCCCTATGTTGTTCAATGAAAGCAGAGCCGGGAAATGGTCAAGATGTCAAGTTTGCTTAGTTCGATCATTTTACTAGCATAATTCGCCAAACCGTCCAGCCAGGGACAACACGTGTCTGTTCAGTTACATTCTGGTCAGATGAAAACCCCACACATTCTTCGGTGCTCCGATTGAACATAAACATACCACATGCCCCGTTTAGCATTACGCAGTATCCGCCACACTCGGCGACAGAGCGAGCGGTCTCTCTGATGATCGGTTCTTGAGAAATGAAGACGTCCTCGTAGATTTTCTGGAAAACTGTTAGAGTTAAGTATTGATGTCAACACAGTAGTCAAAACCAACCAAATTTAATATATTTCATGGTACATTGTAAATTTAACACACGGTGAGCTGGGAGGGGTTTCGACATATATCATGGGGAAAATGACCTAATTCATTTAATTGTGTTAATTGCCGTCATTTTCATCTGGCGACGATATAGCTCACCAATCTCCAGTGTACAAGTTGTCACAGCGAAACACCTCACCAATTACAAATATACGAGTTGTCAGAGCATTTCAATCATAGCTCTCTAGATTTGTATCTAATATCGCTTATGCCGGTGCTAGGGTCCGTGTGGACATATCATCCAAGTTGTCACATGAACAGGTACAATAAAAGCGTACCTGAGATACAACACATTTCACGAATCGTTAGATTCTTGGTATGTGCTTTAGAATAGATTAACCGGAAGACTATACTGTGAAGTCATGTGACTGTCAGTATGTCGGCATCTCTCCCCACTTCCCTTATATGTGTTGTGATTCACCGTATACTGTATAAGCGTTATCCAAAGCAGAACGTTTGTAATGATATTTTGGCAAGAACACGCTTTGACCTGTTAATAATTAACAATTAATAATTAACAATTAATAATTAACAATTGCTGCGTATATGGATAGTCATATGTTATTCTCGCTTCCCCAGAGACAATCACCAACGATGACGGATTACGACTCCGGGGAGCTGTTGTACTCGCGACAATGCATGCCTGCACATCAGACGAGTCGATATTCATGTAAAGATCTATTGTCCCGGCCTTTATACAACTGACAAGCACTGAGTTTAGACCAATTGTTGTCCTCAGACTTGGCTATTGTATGCGGTCGTTTGCGATCATTACACGAAGCACGGACCACCAGATAAATCTTCGCTCATTTCGACGGCGGTGTAAATAGATTTTAAAAGCGGTGTAAATCGATTTGACCGCGATGTAAATATTTTTCTCTCAATGATTCGTGTATTGCTACGGGGAAGAAATAAGAAAAAAATCTGCGAAGAAGGAAGCTATAAGGAAACGCAAAATGGCACATTCACAATACCAACTAATCGCGCACGGGTTTTGGGGGAATTTGTATAGCATAACGGCATGGCTTTATACGCCTGTCAAGCAAGGACACAGTACTTGAAACTACCTCGATCGATTTGTCAAAAATGTGTGGATTCAATGTTTCTCAATATGAAGGAAACATATTAATTTTAATTTCCGGATTTTTTTTCATCGCAATGTGCGAATCCTTGCTCCACGCGAAAATTACTAGCACTGCGATCAAAATGAAAGTTGTTGCGGCATTATTGTACATAGATATCATATTAGGACCCCAGGCCGAGTGTTGGATGATACATCCCATATCTAATATTAGGTGATATATCCTTGCTACGGTGATTCTTATCGTTGTCTACGATACAATGTTCTTTCATTACAGTACCGTGCTCTATATCTAGGTCACACTTGCAAACATAATCCTAACAAGCAAACATTACGTTCAGATTGAGACGTTGTTAAACAGATTCGTACATACATGTACTCGATGTTTGGGCTGTCTTAGTCAAGGAATCATCGGCAAATCGGAAAGGTGGTCTGAAATCCTCCAACTCAGCTGTGGTCACGTTGGTTGTGTCTAAGGCCCGTGTCGTGGTAAGCAAATCAGTCCCCACATATATATCTAAACATAATTAGTATATTAGTAATCTCAGGTAAGTGTGACGGAGAGCGCATGCAGTGTTCGGGTACAATTATAGGTGTCACAATATATCAATTCGTCTTATCAACATTCATTGGTTATCCTTGGTTCATTATAAGGTTGACACCTGAACTAATTCCGAAAATTTCGGTAAGTTTCGACGTTATGCTCTGTTTGTAAATTTATTATAATAAAAGGGGTGAAGAATATTGTGGGGTGTCTGTGTTACTCGTGGCATCTATATCACAAGCTTCATTTTTGGCTGAAATTTACTGTTTGCAAAATAATTGAACGGGAGATTCAGCGAAGATAGGCAATTGTGCCAGGGGCCTTTGATGGTGCACTTGGCAAACTGTCATATGACTCCGATTTCAGATGCCAATTTGAGCTAAAATCGTTAAATTCAAGCCCACAACTTCTTCTGAACGGGGAGATGCTCTTGGAATTAAGAATGCTAGTTGTACAATACCGAACGAGCATCATTGGCAAGAATAATGAAAATTTTAAGATTTAATGACGTTTTAAACCTCTATATTGGCCGAATGAGAAGTTGCGACGCGATTCCGAATGTTGTGATGCGATTATCCAAAAGGTGAAGACACGAACACGCCAAGCTGCCATACGAAGCTCGAAGCTGTGCTGCGAAGATTGGGGAGACATAAAATGTACAGTTTCAAACTTCTGGTGTACAGTTTCAAACTTCTGTTTACAACCAGTATTTAAAGACAGTCGTTCCACATTTAGACTTCTCTATGAGGTGGATGTTGCAAAATGGTTGCATTCTGTGAATATTTACTCAGCCTAATTAACAAATTAAATGGAAAATATGCTATGATTTCATGTCGAGGCAATAGCTAGGAATGCTATATCCATAAACACATATCGTATGGGATGTTCTGAGGTGGATGTTGCAAAATGGTTGCATTCTGTGAATATTTAGTCAGCCTAATTAACAAATTAAATGAAAAATATGATTTGAGTTCACGTCGAGACAAACGTTAGGGTGATATATCCATAAATATTTGACCGATAGTGCCTGTACTTGGCAAACATACGTCTTGAGATGTTTTGAGGAGGATGATACGGAATAGCGGCTTGCCTTGAATATTTATTAATTGTCAAATAGCCTACTAGTCAATGTTGAGCCAATCAGTAGAGGTGTTACATGATTATTCCTCAATACTGGACTGAGTGTGCCTGTAATTGGCACACATATCATATGAGCTGTTCTGGGAGAGATGTTGCAGAACAGTTGCATGTCATGAATATTTAATTAGCTTAGCCATCAGGGACGCTGCAATCATAAATACTTTACGATTGTATCCAAGTTTGTGATAAATGTTATCTAGAATATTGTGAAGGGGAAATTACAAAATCGTTCAATTCTGGGAATATATAATAAGGTATTAATTACCTAATTGAATGGTAAAAAATGCCATGATTTCATGTTACGACAAACGATACGGCGGCTGAAAAATTATTTTTCTCCATTCTATGGAGCTTTTCTGGGGGGGGGGGGGCAAAAATTGAAATCGGAATCGAAAATTTTGTCCAAAATAGGCCGAAAATGGCTTCAGGGAAGATGATGTCACCGTGACGTCATTTGGGAGGCCATCATTAATAATTAAAAATGTTTTCTGGTAAAGCTTGGCCAAAGTATACAGTGTGGTAAATTGCAGTACCTTAACCCCAGAGATAACGAAAACACCGAGGATAAAATCCAAGGAGCAGATGAAGCCAATCCCTAAGTCTGAGTTTGTTCATCATGGTTCAAAGTACAACTGCTTTCAACACAAAATGCACAATTCAACCCAAATTCGTTGCTTTGCTGGTGGACTAATAATGACGTTCGCACGCGCGGTCTTCATGTCACAAATACTTATTAACAAAACAAAGGATGTGCACTCACCAAATTGACAAACGAAATGATGATGATATAAGTTGTAGGTCTTATCTTCCCACCAGAGTCCTCTGGTCATACAGAGTTTCGCACAATCTCCATAATTTATACCGACGATGGCTCGTCCGACGTTATGCCAGAAGTTTTGAAAGGAGACACTGGTCTCTGCCCAGTTGGTAAATAACATGTCAGCACCATTTTCTGCAAATTACAAAATTATTTTTAATATAGAAATTCTGACATCCGGGTCACAGGTCACATCCGGGTCAAAGTGTACTTCCGATCACGTGACGGCTCAGCAAGAGTGATCTGCCACTACAGAAGCTCCAGTGACTTCCAATGTTAATGTCATCAAACAGGGTCCCAAACAATATCGCCAGCATAAATCGCAAGTGGGGAACCCTCATTTTCTCCACATAACCATACAGCGAGAGAAGGGAAATCCCCCTGGAGTCGAACCCGTACTGCACGCTCCAGAAGCGGGCATGTTATCCACTGCACCACGAGTCAACCCATACTAGGCAAGGTTGAAAATACCCTAATATACCTACCAGAAGGCCGATACATATGCATCCTCGCTAAAACCAGTGGTATCTCTATCTCTATGATAGATATAGCCCCTGCTGCGCGTGGGAACTGTCGTTCAGCTTTAAAGCAAAATTTCGCGTATATTGACCAATCATATCACTTGTTTACCGCGACCATGGTGACTGTGATAGAAAACACCATAGCTTCAACAACCATGAACATTAATAAATATAATAGAAACATAGTTTAAGGATAGCTGTCCCCTTAGGGGGTCAAAATTGGTCTTTTTTTTATTTCTTCACTCAAATATTCACTATTTCCTCTAATATTTGGTGAAAAAATGAAATCAAAACTATAAATAGAAGTGCTTCAATATTAGGATTAAAAATTTAGTTTCCGAGGCACTGGAACAATTAAACAGATTGCCTTAGCTTGCGCTTGGCTACCATTAGTTTTGTCTGTTAAATTTCCCTTTCCAAAACTCATTTCCGCAGTACTATGGTAAGCTAATTATCTATTAGTTCTACTTGTTTACATTAATCCACCCCTTCTGATCAAAACCATGCAAACATCCGTATTTTTGTTTCTGATTTTAACACTGACACTTGACGCAGACACCCGCCGTGAAGTGATCTGACACAGGTGTGAACAATTCTGAGCTGAACAAGTTTTATCAAGTTTTTTAAAGTTTGAATTGGACTTTAAACAGCCTTGATGAAAAAAAAATAAGTGTAATAGTTATCCAGAATAAATAGGAATTCGAATAGGTCCCATTAGACAGATTAAAAATATATCTGACAACATAATTCAAGCAAAAAGTTTGGATTAATTCATCAGATGTATAGCTGGACACATTTTGCCCATTTCTAGCCTTTCATTTTTGTACAAATTCCTAGATTTAATTTATTTCTCGAAAAGTATCAAGGCTACGCTTTTGAAATTTGGTATGCTTATTACTTATACGGTGATCTAGTAAATTCTATCTCACTTTTTGTAAATTCGGGTTAGTTTTCTAATTATTCAACTTTTAAGACAAACGACGGGAGAATAGTACGGTTTTTAGCCCACCATCACCAGATCGTCCGTCCGTCCGTCGTCCGTCCGTAAACAATTCTTGTTATGGCGATTTCTCAGGAACTACTGCATGGATCTTTCTCAAATTTGGTACACAAGTTCCTCTTGGGGTCTAGTTGTGCAAGATACCTTTTCTGGTCTGATTCGATAATCCAATATGGCCACCAGGCGGCCATCTTGGATATCGCCATGAAACTTTGTTATTGTCATTTCTCAGGAAGTATTGCATGGATCTTTCTCAAATTTGGTACACAGGTTCCCCTTAGGGTCTTGTTTCCCCAGGAAACATTGTTATTGCGATTTCTCAGGGACTACTGAATGGATCTTTGTCAAATTTGTTACATAGGTTCCCCATGGTGTGTAGTTGTGCAAGATACCTTTTTCGGTCCGATTCGAAAATCCAATATGGCCACTTGGCGCCCATCTTGGATTTCCCATGAAACTTTCTTATTGTGATTTCTCAAGAAGTACTGCATGGATCTTCTACAAATTTGGTACACATGTTCTCCTTGTGGTCCAGTTGTGTAAGATACCATTTTTGGTCCGATTCGAAAATCCAAGGTACGCTTAAAATTAATACGGTATTCCCGAGTTGTGACATTGCATCACACGAGTCGGCGGATCAAACAGTGGGACATATAGAGAATATCCATACCTTCACCTTCCATATCAAGGAGTTCAAATAATTCAGAATTAAAATGTATTTCATTCAAATTTTATATCAGTTTACTTAGTCTAGTGAACTGTTTCGTCTGCCGACGGTTCGGCTACATGAAGGGACGCAGCGTTATAACTCGACAACTTTAGACTACTGCATGTTTCGATCCAAGGGAGATAATCAGGATTCAGACACTTTCGAAGTTTCAACATTACTGCGCGGATCCCTTCAGTATTAAGTATTGTACCATCTTACTATTTTCGAGCATGGTATCTTAAAAGAGATATCTCAAACTAGCCCAGTAAACAGAACAGAATTAGCATTCGTTCCTAATTATGATATCTTTAAGTATGTTTCATAGCTCATGACAAAGGGTCAAAGAGATTTGTCTTCGCTTCCAGTACCCAACGATGACACTTGGAAGAAAAAGTACTACAAAACGAAGACGAATGATCCTCCGGACATTCACTTTCAGACTAACTTTGCTCTTTTCTCTTGTACTATAACAACTGACATACGTACAGTTTCTACAAATCTTGAAACTCTTTAAACTTAGAAAGATAATATCTTTGTGTTTTCCAGTGTCTCCTTTTCGATCTTTTTCACTCAGATTCGAAATTCTGTAAACAAGATTACAAATCAATCGTTTGTTCTTAGTAACAATGGACAAAAAAGATCCTCTTGTCATTAGCTTACAATTATCGGACAATGGTGGGCGCCAAGATCCTTCAGGATCTCTCGTTTTCAATTCATTTTAGTAAAATAGCTGTAAAAAACAAAACCAGGCAAAAATAAAAAAAATGAGATAAATTTACTAGTTCGAATTGTCTCCTATCAATGTATACCATCAAAGCTGAAACAAAACCAACAGTTTTCATGAAATTTCAATTGAAAAATGGACGCTATTGTTTTCATTTTGATTTTTTTAATTTTAAATATTTCCTACACAGTTGCAGCGTCGGTTATACAAATCCCTACGACGTACGCTTTCATAAAATATATAGTTTATTATTGGTATATTGTATATTTATTGGTACAGACGACAAATTCTTATGGGGGTGCAAAAACTGCCTCTAAGGGGACAGCTATCCTTAAAACCAAAATCAATTTGAAGAAAAATAAACCCACTCATCTACCATCAAACATCCGACAAGCCAGGCAATTGTAGGAAACACTGAGACTTTAAAGGCGGTCCGCGATGTCAGTGTATCTGGCCTCACCTTCCCACTGCAGGACTTGGATTGGGTGAAATAACGCACGGATTTCTACAACATTTCACTGATCTATCCATTAACCCTACCTGCTCTGGGGGGGGGGGCGGAAAGTGCCCCCCTAGTGAACTTTTCTGTGCAGCTCCGAAACGACAAAACCGAGGAGGCTGAAACTTGGTAACTTTTAAGCTTATCTTATTGGGGTCATGTTGAGTCTATTTTCATATACCCGCGGGTAGAGAATCATGGGTAAATTCAAAATGGCGGCCATGTGGTATCCGCGAAAGTCGTGTTTTTCATCTTTTCGGTCCATTTCTTCACATTTTCCTTGCCTAAAAGGCATTGAAAATATATTATTTATGCAAAACTAATTATTCTCTATTTTATAAGATTTTTTTCCCAGAGAGAAATCTGAAAAATGAAAATTTCGAAAAATCGACCCCAAAAAGGCCGAAAAATGGCTTCCGAGAAGATGACCTCACTGTGACGTCATCATGACCAATGGGGAACCTATTCACGTACATTTTGCGGTATGGGGTGTGGCCCATTGTTTTCTTCATCTCGAGCCGTAGAACACGACGTGAGGGGTCTCGAGCCCATGCGTTGAAATTTTGTTGAAAAGTTACTGTGCGCATGCGCACTGGGCAAGTAGCGCTGGGGTGGACGTTTTGGGGTCTAGGTGGGTCCATAGTGGTCCGATTGGGTTATCGTGCAAGTGGAAGGCGTGAGGTAGAACTGACGTCATTTTGCGCATGCGCAGTTAAAAAGAGGCATTGGAATGGACGTTTTTGGGTCGAAGTGGCCCAATAATGGAACGATTAGGCCGTATGAGGTGCCGTTTGAGGTCTATCTGCGCATGCACAGTAGAAAAACAGGTATTTGGATTGGCGTTTTGAGATCGAGGTGGAGCCATGGTTGTCCGATTGGTCCGTTTGAGGCCTTGTTTGAAGTTCTCTCGGGGTAGCGTCGGATTGGCCTAGTGTCTAGTCCAGTGTCATCATTCTGCGCATGCGCAGTATTGGCCGTAGTATAGAAAGTCTTTTGAGTGATTGAGGGGCCCTCCGTTGTCCTAATGTGCGGTGTAGCGTGTCAAATTGAAGCTCTCGGGGTGTAGAACACGACTTGGGGTATGTTCATGTCATCTATGGCGTCATTGGTGACGTCATCAGTAGGAGTGGTAGCCGAAGTGGGTGCGTGGGGATGTGCTTGAGGGACCATCCGTGTTCCGAATGCGTCGAGTGAGGTATCAAAATGACGCTTTCGTGGTATAGACTTCTTAAGGAAAGTCCACGTCATCTGTGACGTCATCAGTAGGAGTAGTAGCGAAAGCGACCATTTTAGGGGTGCAATCGAGTACGTTTGGTGGAGATAAGGGCCTTTTTCCATCAGGCTGCCTGGTAGAGTTACCTGTGTGTGTGAGTTCATGTATGCGTGTGTGTATGTGGTGGTGTGGTGGTGTGTGGTGGTGCTAGTGGCGGTTTGTGGTGGTGGTGATGGTGGTGGTAGTAGCGGTATTTGGTGGTGTTGGTGGTCGCACTGGTGGTGGTGGTGTCTGTACATATAGGGATTAACACGTTTCTCTCATCAGCCCACAAGTATTGGTCGACTAATCAACATGTTGCGTACGTGTACGTTCTGTCAGAAGACCTTGTCTCGTCGCGAAAGTATGCTCAGACACATTCAATGCAAACACAACCAAGAGACACCGCCGAGTCCCGCTATAGGTGCACCAAGTGGAGCAGAGCATCCCTGTACGATGACGGTGGGCGGTCCTACGGGACGTGGAAAGCCGTCTTGTGTGACGAAGTTCTTAGCGGAAGGTGTGGCAACTCCAGCTCTGACACGCGTTGTATGGTGTCATAGCCAATGGCAGCCCGCGTACGAGAATACGCGATTACAGGATGTGAGCTTCGTCTCAGGAATTCCTCGCGACATTGACGAACCGTATTACTTCAATTTTGAGCAGACCAACGTGGCAGTGCTAGACGACCTGATGAGTGCGACCAAGAACAATTCAAAAATCGCGGCCCTATTCACCAAAGAGACCATCATCGCAATCAGTCCATCATCTATTTACAACGCATATATGGGAAGTGGGGAGTAACACAGAATCTCTTTCCTCAAGGAAAGGCGTCCAGAGATATTGCTTTGAACTGCAAATACTTTGTTTTGTTCTCCAATCCCATCGACAGAGCTCAAATCCGTGTGTTGGGTAGTCGAATTTGGATTATGGACGCGGATATTCTTTAATGGACGACGGCTGAGTGATGAATGACGGACTAGACGTTTATAATTATCCTGAGTCGTCCGTACGGCTACCTGTTCGTAGACTTAAAAACTCATACCCCCGAAGATCGCCGTTTGACGACCCATCTGTTAGCCGGCGAGGGGTCACTACAACGTCATATACCCCTATACTATCCAACGAATCCACACCTGGCAGCACCCGACCTGCAGCAGCAACCCGTCTCTTTGCTGGTCCCATACAGCGGGTCCCCTTCATACCATCAGGTCTCGAAATATCACCCAGCCGTGAAGGACCAACCCAAACCCGCACAATGGAATTAACACAACGTTAATTCGAGGCTATGTAAGGATTTGTTCAAAAAAGGAGTATGGACGCCGAGATGGGCGAGACGTTGGGGGCCACAGAAAACAAGTTTCACCACGAAGGGTATTCGAAAGAGAAAGCCGCAATTTTAGCCCATAATACATTGGCACCCAGACCCGAATCGAAAATCCAATATGGCCACAAGGCAGCCATCCTGGATTTCCCCATGAAACCTTGTTATCGCGATTTCTCAGGAACTACTGCATGGATCTTTCTCAAATTAGGTATACTGGTTCCCCTTGGGGTCTAGTTGTGCAAGATGCCTTTTCTTCTCCGATTCGAAAATCCAATATGGCCACCAGACAGCCATCTTGGAATTACCCATGAAAATTTGTTATTGTCATTTCTCAGGAAGTACTTCATGGATCTTTCTCAAATTTGGTACACAGGTTCTCCTTAGGGTCTAGTTGTGCAAGACACCTTTTTCGATCCGAATCGAGAATCCAATATGGCCACCAGGGGGCCATATTAGATTTCCCCATGAAACTTTATCGTTGTTTCTCAGGAAATACTTCATGGATCTTTGTCAAATTTTGTACACAGGTTCCCCTTGTGGTCCAGTTGTGCCAGATACCTTTTCTGGTCCGATTCCAAATCCAATATGTCCATCAGGCAGCCATCTTGGATTTCCCCATGAAACTTTGTTATTGCGATTTCTCAGGAACTACTGCATGGATCTTCGTCAAATTTGGTACACAGATTCCCTTTGTAGTCTAGTTGTGCGAGATACCTTTTCTAATCCGATTCGAAAATCAAAAAATTCTATCTCACTTTTTGTAATTTCGGATTAGTTTTTTAATTATTCAACTTTTAAGACACGGAGAATAGTACGGTTTTTAGCCCACCATCACCAGATCGTCCTTCCGTCCGTCGTCCATCCGTAAACAATTCTTGTTATGGCGATTTCTCAGGATCTACTGCATGGATCTTTCTCAAATTTGGTACACAGGTTCTCCTTAGGGTCTAGTTGTGCAAGACACCCTTTTCGGTCCGCTTCAAAAATCCAATATGGCCACCAGGCAGCCATCTTGGATTTCCCCATGAAACCTTGTTATCGCGATTTCTCAGAAACTACTGCATGGATCTTTCTCAAATTTGGTACACAGGTTCCTCTTGGGTTCTAGTTGTGCACGGTACCTTTTCTGGTCCGATTCGAAAATCCAATATGGCCACAAGGCTGTCATCTTGGATTTCCTCATGAAACTGTGTTATCGCGATTTCTCAGGAACTACTGCACGGATCTTTCTGAAATTTGGTACACATGTTCCCCTTGGGGTCTAGTTGTGCAAGATACCTTTTCTGGTCTGATTCGATAATCCAATATGGCCACCAGGCGGCCATCTTGGATGTCCCCATGAAACTTTGTTATTGTCATTTCTCAGGAAGTATTGCATGGATCTTTCTCAAATTTGGTACACAGGTTCCCCTTAGGGTCTTGTTGTGCAAGACACCTTTTCTGGTCCGATTGCAAAAACCCAATATGTCCATCAGGCAGCCATCTTGGATTTCCCCAGGAAACTTTGTTATTGGGATTTCTCAGGGACTACTGAATGGATCTTTGTCAAATTTGGTACATAGGTTCCCCATGGTGTGTAGTTGTGCAAGATACCTTTTTCGGTCCGATTCGAAAATCCAATATGGCCACCAGGCGCCCATCTTGGATTTCCCATGAAACTTTCTTATTGTGATTTCTCAAGAAGCACTGCATGGATCTTCTACAAATTTGGTACACATGTTCTCCTTGTGGTCCAGTTGTGTAAGATACCATACGGTATTCCCGAGTTGTGACATTGCATCACACGAGTCGGCGGATCAAAAAGTGGGACATATAGAGAATATCCATACCTTCACCTTCCATATCAAGGAGTTCAAATAATGCAGAATTAAAATGTATTTCCTTCAAATTTTAGATCAGTTTACTTAGTCTAGTGAACTGTTTCGTCTGCCGACGGGTCGGCTACATGAAGGGACGCAGCGTTATAACTCGACACCTTTAGACTACTGCATGTTTCGATCCAAGGGAGATAATCAGGATTCAGACACTTTCGAAGTTTCAACATTACTGCGCGGATCCCTTCATTGTACCATCTTACTATTTTCGAGCATGGTATCTTAAAAGAGATATCTCAAACTAGCCCAGTAAACAGAACAGAATTAGCATTCGTTCTTAATTATGATATCTTTAAGTATGTTTCATAGCTCATGACAAAGGGTCAAAGAGATTTGTCTTCGCTTCTAGTACCCAACGATGACACTTGGAAGATAAAGTACTACAAAACGAAGACGAATGATCCTCCGGACATTCACTTTCAGATTAACTTTGCTCTTTTCTCTTGTACTATAACAACTGACATACGTACAGTTTCTACAAATCTTGAAACTCTTTAAACTTAGAAAGATAATACCTTTGTGTTTTCCAGTGTCTCTTTTTCGATCTTTTTCATTCAGATTCGAAATTCTGTAAACAAGATTACAAATCAATCGTTTGTTCTTAGTAACAATGGACAAAAAGATCCTCTTGTCATTAGCTTACAATTATCGGACAATGGTGTTCGCCAAGATCCTTCAGGATCTCTCGTTTTCAATTCATTATAGTAAAATAGCTGTAAAAAAACAAAACCAGGCAAAAAAATGAGATAAATTTACTAGTTCGAATTGTCTCCTATCAAGGTATACCATCAAAGCTGAAACAAAACCAACAGTTTTCATGAAATTTCAATTGAAAAATGGACGCTATTGTTTTCATTTTGATTTTTTTAATTTTAAATATTTCCTACACAGTTGCAGCGTCGGTTATACAAATCCCTACGACGTACGCTTTCATAAAATATATAGTTTATTATGGTTATCTTGTATATTTATTGGTACAGACGACAAATTCTTATGGGGGTGCAAAAACTGCCTCTAAGGGGACAGCTATCCTTAAAACCAAAATCAATTTGAAGAAAAATAAACCCACTCATCTACCATCAAACATCCGACAAGCCAGGCAATTGTAGGAAACACTGAGACTTTAAAGGCGGTCCGCGATGTCAGTGTATCTGACCTTACCTTCCCACTGAAGGACTTGGATTGGGTGAAATAACGCACGGATTTCTACAACATTTCACTGATCTATCCATTAACCCTACCTGGTTGGGGGGGGGGGGCGGTGAGTGCCCCCCTAGTGAACTTTTCTGTGCTGCTCCGAAACGACAAAACCGAGGAGGCTGAAGCTTGGTAACTTTTAAGCTTATCTAATTGGGGTCATGTTGAGTCTATTTTCATATACCCCCGGGTAGAGAATCATGGGTAAATTCAAAATGGCGACCATGTGGTATCAGAGAAAGTCGTGTTTTTCATCTTTTCGGTCTATTTCTTCACATTGTCCTTGCCTAAAAGGCATTGAAAGTATATTATTTATGCAAAACTAATTATTCTCTATTTTATAAGATTTTTTTCCAGAGAGAAATCTGAAAAATGAAGTAGTATAGACAGTGGGGGTTCTGGACCAGCTCCCCAAGGGGGGGGCGATCAGATAGCGTGGGGACACCCCAACACCCTCAAGGGGTACAAGACCACAATACTAAGGGGGACGAGCAGACGGACCACTTTTGGGTAGAAACACATTGGCTATGGTTAATCTACGCCGGTGCGCGGCTGGGTAGAAAAGGTCGTCCCGGGTAGATTAACAATAGCCAATTATGTTTCTACTCCCTTTAGACATACCAGTTGCAATGGGTATATCAGATCAAGAGACCCAATGAGGCTGGGTAAAAGCACCTGTCGATGGCTTACTTTGAGCTCCACGGAGCTCTGCGATCGGAGGTGTATGGGAGAGTATTGTAAAGTTCACCTTGCCCGACTTCGGAAAGGTGGTGGCACAAAGCCCTGCATAAAGTGTGGAAAGGGTGTTATGAACCGCTTCTCTTTGTGCCAGGGTTGCGGATATGAGTGCGAGAAGGTTAAGGACTGGCAGCGAAAGCAACGGGTCTTTCAGACTGAGTTTCGGCGACTGGCTGCAATAGACCCCTTCTGAATATACTATTAGAGACTCCTTCACTATAGAGTATACCCACCGGCAACATGTCAACCATGGACGACATGGCAACCATGGACGAATACATCGACCAGCTGTTGGCCGAGATGCAAACACCGGAGCCTGTTCAGAGTGTTGTTCACAACACCCTGGACGAGCCGATCCCCAAAGCAGTAAAGCAGCGCTTGCTAAAGCCCTTACTGCAAGCTGGTCCAAGCAGTCATCGACCGACACCTCCGCCTCGTAAGGTCAAGGAGAGAAAAAGGAAGAGGACTGTGGAGGAGTTTGACCCGTATGCCCCCTCCAAAACTTTCCGAACTACCCAGGACTACCAGAAGGAGATCCTAGACCTGCTCGATGTTGCAAGCAAGACATGCGAGCTTGTCTTCAGGCAGACGCCGTGGGTCATCGGAAACTACCTACGGGGTTGGCAGATGGATGTGCCTGAAGACCATCCCCTTGGCGCAGACCCAAGAGCTTTCTTGGAGGATGTGCGCCCCCAGATCCACCAGAAACTCACAGAAGAGATTCAGGATCTCAGAGGAGTCAAGTTCCAGCTTGCTATTAGAATCCGGCTTGAAAAAGTGCACCCTGATGGCGTCGTGGAGTACACAGAGCCTGTACTCCGCCACAAGCAGGAGGCTGTCCTACAGGCCAGTGAGATCAATGTAGCACTAGACAGAGCATTTCCCAGCATCCAGGAGACGCTCGAGAAATGGACCCAACGAGGCTCAGGATGGGCTGTTGATGAGGTTAGAACGCTCTGGCTGGACATCGCCCGATACCAATCTCTGAGGGGTGGCTCCTACATTACATTGCCAGCGGCGGTGAAAAACAAGAAGGCAGTGGTGAACGTGCAGAACAAGGATGATCATTGTCTCCGGTGGGCTCTCAGATCGGCCCTATTTCCTGCAGATGACCATGTGGACAGACCCTCCAAGTACCCCACCCAGGATGGCCTGAACTTTGCAGAAATTGACGCCCCACACCCATATCCCAGATCCAGAAGGTTGAAAAACAGAACAACCTGGCCATAAATGTCTTTGGCTGGGATAAGGGAGTTATCGTCCACCGCGCCAGCAACCGACCCATGGACATACCACGGATTAACCTCCTGCTGATCGAGAAGGCGGGCATGTTCCACTACACCTGGATCAAGGATCTCAACAGGCTTCTCTACGACCAGAGCAAGCACCGGGAGCCAAACACTTCTGCGAGCGCTGCCTCCACGGCTACACCAGGGAAGACCTGCTGGAGGCCCACAAGCCAGAATGCAATGGTATAGGCCAAACAGCGGTGAGGGTGGAGATGCCTGAAGAGGGTAAAAACAAGCTTGTCTTCCAGAACCACCACAAGCAGCTCCCAGCCCCTTTCGTTATCTACGCCGACTTTGAGGCCCTCACCACAAAGGTCGAGGGCCCCGAGCTTGACCCCGCGAAGAGCGGCACTCGGAAAACACAGCAGCATGAGACCTGCAGCTACTGCTACGTAGTCGTGCGCTGCGATGGGGATACAGAGCCGCCTGTGGAATACCGGGGGCCAAATGCAGCAGAGCATTTCCTTAGGGCAGTACAAGAAGAAGAGCGCAAGGTTAAGGCGGTGCTGGCCAACCCCAAAGCCATGCGGATGACACCAGAGGACAGGCTGGCCTATAACACAGCCACTGTCTGCCACGTGTGTAAGAAGCCACTAGATGGAGACTCTATTCGCGACCACTGTCACATCACAGGGCAATATCGAGGCGCCGCCCACAACACCTGTAATCTTAAGCTGCGGCTGAACCCCAAGACAACGACCATACCGGTAATATTCCACAATCTGCGGGGCTATGACTCCCACCTCCTGATGCAGGCCATCTCAAAGGTAAAGGGCATGGTAACCTGCATCCCCAACAACACGGAGAAGTACATTTCCTTCTCCCTCGGGCAGCTCCGATTCATCGACAGCGCCCAGTTCCTGCTGGCATCTCTTGACAATCTGGTGGCGGCCAACCAACCCGAGGCCTTCCAAATTACGACCCGGCACGAGCCCAGCGGAGAAAGGCGCTCGCTACTGCTACGTAAGGGGGTTTACCCATACGAATACATGGACTCTTGGGAGCGCTTCGCAGAGACCCAGCTCCCACCGAGTGAAGCCTTCTTCAGCAAACTCTCAGACGAGCACATAGGCGAGGGTGACTACGCCCATGCACAAAAGGTCTGGGAGGCCTTCGGGTGTCGCACTCTAGGGGACTATCACGACCTCTACAATCGCACAGACATCCTTCTCCTGGCAGACGTCTTCGAGACCTTCCGGAAGACATGCATGCGGCAGTATGGTCTGGACCCTGCACACTACTACACCGGCCCCGGCCTCTCCTGGGACGCGTTGCTCAAGAAAACCGGAGTGGAGCGGGAACTGCTCACGGACTATGATCAGCATCTCTTCATCGAAAAGGGAATGCGCGGCGGCATTTCCATGGTCTCGAAGCGCCACGCCCGGGCGAACAACCCGAGGGTTGAGGGGTATAACCCGTCGAAGCCGAACAGCCACATCCATTACCTTGACGCCAACAACCTGTACGGATGAGCCATGAGCCAACCCCTTCCTACAGGCGGCTTGAAGTGGGTAGAAGATCCGCAGAGCTTGAAGGGGGTCATAGCAAATCATCCGGCTGAAAACCCAGAGGGATACATGCTCGAGGTGGATCTGGAGTACCCCGAAGAGCTGCACAACAGGCACAACGCCTACCCGCTGGCGCCGGAGCGCCTGGTGGTTCAGAAACAGTGGATGTCGGATTATCATCATGACCTCCTAGGTGTTGGGGTGGCACCGACCGAGGTCGGAAAGCTGGTCCCCAACCTCCGCGACAAAAAACGCTATGTGCTTCATTACCGCAATCTGCAGCTCTACATGTCCCTGGGCATACGCCTGAAGAAGGTCCACCGGGCCCTGAAATTCCAGCAGATCCCTTGGATGGAGCCTTACATTAGGATGAACACCGAGCTCCGGAAGACGGCAACCAGCGACTTCGAGAAGGACCTGTACAAGCTGATGAACAACTCAGTGTTCGGGAAGACCATGGAGAACCTCCGCAAGCGAGTTGACGTAAAGCGTGTGCGCGCGTACGAGGAGGACAAGCTTAGGCGCCTGATAGCCAGCCCGGCCTTCGCACGGGCGAACATCTTCGATGACGACCTCGCGGCGATCCAAGTCCACAATAGTCGTTTAGTCCTCAACCGCCCTGTGTATGTGGGTATGAGCATCCTTGACCTCTCGAAGCACCTCATGTACGATTTCTTCTACAACCAGATGAAGAAGCGGTACGGGGAGCGCTGCCAGCTCCTCTACACAGACACTGACTCTCTCCTCCTTGAGATCCTGACGGAGGACGTGTACAAGGACATGGCTGAGTGTGGCCACCTCTACGACACCTCTGACTACCCCCAGGACCACCCGCTACACAGTACGGTGAACAAGAAGGTTCTAGGCAAAATGAAGGACGAGTGTGCCGGGCGCCCCATCGCTGAGTATGTGGGCCTCCGCCCAAAAATGTACAGCATTCTCGAGGCCAGCGGAATGAACATAAAGAAGGCGAAGGGCGTCAAAAAGAGCGTCGTGAAGAGGCGCATCCGCCATGAGCAGTATAAAGAGGCCCTCTTCGGTAAGAAGACCTTCCGCCATGGCATGGATGTGCTGCGGTCTGAGCGCCACCGCATCTACGGGCAGCACCTTAACAAGGTTTCACTGTCCCCATTCGATAGCAAACGCTAGATCGCAGAAAATGGGGTGGACACCTTAGCCTACGGCCACAAGGACCTCGTCCCCGGGGCGGCTGAGATGGATGCGTTTATTGAAGAGATCCTAGCGACTTAGAACGCCATCCGGCGGCAGCTGAGTATCAGGAGGCACCGCAAGGAGCTCTTCCCGGACAAAACCACGAGCAGGACCATCTTGCAGATAATACAGGACAGGCTCATCGGGCTTCGTGACCGAGCGTCCAAGCCGGTACACCTGGAGGGACCACACTGGATCAGTCGCGCGACGTCTTCCACCCTCCAGCTCGCCATCCTGGTATAGGTACCGAACACCAACACCAGAGGGAAGCTTTTCCTCTTTGAGACCAATGGGGCGACCAGCAACAATAGAAGAAGGTTTTTGTGTCACAGCCACAAGCTTGATGGCATCCTTAGGCTTCTTACCGATGAGGCGGGTCACTTCTCCGTTCAGGGCCCTAACGACGGCAGGTAGTCGAGCCACCCAGTCCGTTGAACGCGCCCCCGACGGAAGTCGCATCTCCTGGGCGTATTGGTGCCCAAACAACCGCTCAGCCAGGGTCCGGTTAAAGCGCTCCACGATCCCCTGGTCCCGATGAATGTCCACACGACCGCGTCTGACAGAAACGTCATGTTTGGCCAGTAGCTGGCTCACCGCGCCCATAAACTCGCGCCCAGGGTCAACCTGAAGAAGCTTCGGCCAGCTAAGAGGGCTCCGCCTGTAGATGCGGGAGAGAGCGTCAGCGACCTCTTTGGCTTCTTTTGTGGCCAGAGGCTCGGCCTCCTTGTAGCGCGATGCCACATCTACAAGCGTGAGCGCATACTTGTAGGTTTTGCGACCACGGGGGAAGCGGTCGTGTGGTAGAAAGAGCAGGTCGGCTTGATGAACCTCGTTCGGCATCTTCACACCAAAACGCGAGCATGGAACATGGCGAGGGCGCGGAAGATAAATCTGCCAAATGGCCTGCTTCTTGAGCCATATTCGGGCCATATCTTCGGAGACCCTGGCTGCTGCGGCGAGGTTCTTGATAGCTACTAGCCCCTTCCAGTAACCGCTCGGGCTGTAGTAGTGCCCCGCGAGGCGTCGGGATAGCTTTTTCGTTTCACGACCCATTGTAGCTGCTGTCGTGCCGACATTCCAAGAGATGAAAGTCTCTATATTGCTAGTGTGCGTGGCAAATGGCCTTGTGCACACAAGATGCGGCTCACTAGGCTACAAGTTTTTGTCTACTTTATAGGCTACGAGCCCCGTCACGCCCATTCCTAGAATGACAAAGGCGATCTCCCGGTCTTTTTGGTTACCTGAAGGTACGTACACGTCTGAAAGACGTGGCTCTGGGCCGAGAGGGTCAAGTATTTTGCCCGTGACTTGTGAGTACTCGCGGATTGCGGCATCGACGTCATGGAATGTGCGAACGGCGTGTCCCTGTCGTCGTTTGAAAAGAGGTAATTCGACCCACTGAAGGCAAGAGCATTGACCAGAGCTCCACCCACTAGCAAGGCAACCGAGGCCATGTTTTATACGCTGTTCCCGCTGGTGCGGCTACTGTTATTAGCTGGCTGACATCTTCATTATTGCATACGGAAAGGATCCTTTAAATGCTCGGCCCCTGTAGCTTCGGTCGGGACGACATTCCAAGAGGTGAAAGTCTCTATATTGCTAGTGTGCGTGGCAAATGGCCTTGTGCACACAAGATGCGGCTCTACTAGGCTACAAGTTTTTGGCTACTTTATAGGCTACGAGCCCCGTCACGCCCATTCCTAGAATGACAAAGGCGATCTCCCGGTCTTTTTGGTTACCTGAAGGTACGTACACGTCTGAAAGACGTGGCTCTGGGCTGAGAGGGTCAAGTATTTTGCCCGTGACTTGTGAGTACTCGCGGATTGCGGCATCGACGTCATGGAATGTGCGAACGGCGTGTCCCTGTCGTCGGAGCTCTTCGTTTATCCAGTCAAGCCTTTCCGTTCGCTTTTTTGTCCATGCATCCCGTGTAGCCTGGAGCTGTTCTATAGCCTTGTCATGACGTTTCCGCTCTTCGTCAAGACCCGAACTTCGAAACTTTGAAAAGAGGTAATTCGACCCACTGAAGGCAAGAGCATTGACCAGAGCTCCACCCACTAGCAAGGCAATCGAGGCCATGTTTTATACGCTGTTCCCGCTGGTGCGGCTACTGTTATTAGCTGGCTGACATCTTCATTATTGCATACGGAAAGGATCCTTTAAATGCTCGGCCCCTGTAGCTTCGGTCGGGACGACAGGCGTCAGGCGCGCTGCCGCTCGACGATCGATTGGTTCTCTCGCAAGCGGCGATCCTGAAAGTGCACGCGAGCGCAACCTGTATCCCACGAGCAGAGCCCCTGCAATTCCTAGACTGCATAGTATATAAGGAGCCCACTGTGGTCCAGCACTCCGTGCGTTTTCGACGGTCGATTCGGTGTTTGTGGTGGTCGTCTCGGCAGCCTGTGCCATCCCTGTGGGAGCAAGACGTTCCTTGATCTCGTTGAGCTCCATCTTCAGTCGTTCTTGTTTGGCCTTTCGCGCTGCAGCGTCCTTTCGTCCCGCTTCCACCTTTTTAGGGTTCTTTTCATCAGGCGCTGTCCCTTCCTGACTGAGGGTCTGTCGAGTCACTGTCACCGGTGGCTGATTCGCTTGTGGTTCCAGTACCTCCGTCATCATCGAACGTCGACGCATATGTCCGGGGGCATGTGTGTCCAAATTGGCAGTGTTTAACAGTGGTAAGGAATGTGGTCAGGGGTGGTAAGAGCATTCCAAAGCGGTGGTATAGCTGACAGGTAGCATTGCTTAGCGCATGCTCAACGAAGGGATCATCTTCTAGGTCAGCAACGAGCTTTGACTGATTTTCAGATGGAATGGGGAGCAAAGAGCTGGCTGCCATGGCATAGAGCTGAAGTGCAGCTGTCCCCAAGGTCTTGGTCATCTTAGCTCCCAAGCGCGCTTCATAGCGAGCATACAGCTTGTCAACTTCTCCATCGTCCAGGCTTTCGACCTGGTTCGGTGTAATGACCCTCCCCATGTACTCCTTGGCCTGTCCTCCGGCGGCCAACGCTGCTAGTCTTTCGCATTTACTAGCAATAGTCATCCCGTCGGCTCCTACGGAGCTAGATCGAGACCCTGCGGCTCCGGCTGCCGCGCCGTCGTGGCAACTAGATGTAGCCGCCTTGGCTGCACGACCGCCGGCCTCTTCTTCCAACAGCTCGTCAATAATCTCATCGCAATCCATGTTTGCTACGTGCGTGGCCCGTATCACTTGCGCGTACCGCTGGCAAAGGTTCATACTATGACTTACGTATCTCTTCAATTTAGTATATTCGTAGATGATATACACGAAGGCTCCGAGAGTAAGAATCTGGCAAAGCAGTAGCACTTCCCACATTTACGGTCTAAACAACAACCATATATGCAGTCGGCTGGTCAGTTTTTAACAGGAGTTTTGCATGTTTTGTCTCTGCCAGCAGCGCCCTAGTTTTGAGTCGCTCATCTCTTGTTGGAATAACATCGTTCTCGCGGAGGCACTCTTCAAAAGAATCGCGGTCCTTACAGCGAAAAAGGGCGCACCATCGCGTCTGCTCTCGTAGATCCTTCAAGACCGAGTTGTACTTCTGGGTCAGCACCCAAACGCTCTGCTCTGTGTGGCGGCCACTGAAGGCTAGCTCAGACAGCCTGTCTTTCTTTTTGGTTAGAGCCTTGCTTGCGGCACAGTCATCAATGATGTACAAAGTGTGTTCTCCGGCAAATAGGCGATAGAATGCTCGCAGATAGTCGTGGAGACGCTCGCCGGGGTCGACTATGTAGATCTCTGGGTCAGCCCAGACCCAATGTCGGGATAGGTAGGTGCTGTTGTAGCGAATCGTGGGACAAAGGATGACGATGTGCTCAAAGACACCACGGAAGTGGCCTTCGAGCAGGTCAAGGGCGAAAACCGTCTTACCACACCCTGTCTGGCCACATATAATAGCGGAGTGGGGTCTTTGGGAAGCAGCGGGGCTGCGCCATTAATAGAGCACTTCTTTGAGTCGGCCATCCTCGATATTCATTTGTGCATCCATGACGATGTACAGATAAACGTTCAATACGCCGGCCGGCTCTGCTTCCTTTGTGATCTGGATAGTGATGCCCTCGCTGGCATTCACCACTCTTCGGCCGCTCCCATGTAGTCCGTCATCGTCCGTGACTCGCAGATCCAGCCATAGTGCATATTTTGTGGTCAGGAACTCCCCCAGGGAGACGTCTGCCAGATCCAGGTCTTTTGCGGCCATTGCAACCTCGAATTGACGTTTACTACCGGCTGCGAACTCTTTCTTGGTCTCATCCCACAGCTGGTGCGCTCTCAGTCCTTGACTGTACAGCTGATTCGGCACCCCCTCGATGCACACCTCTACCTTCGTGATGAGCGGATTATAGAAGTCCTCAGTCTCGCGCTTCCAGGGGATAGGTTCTTCGAACAGCATAAGAATGCCCTTCATGCTGCGAGCGGGCACGTTCACGTTGATGTTCCAGAGAGTGTCAGACTTGTTAAGTGTCAGTTTGCGGTGGCGGAGCACCCTGTCGTAGAGGATGGCTAGGCGTCCTGCATACTGGGTTCGGATCAATCTATCGAGATCATTCTGCGTGACCATTTCGAACTCCAGGCAGACGTTGTCAATGTTGTAACTGGCGGCTTCATCATCCTCTGCGACGATCACGCGACTGTAGTCGTTGAATGTCAGTTCGTACTCCAGACGATCACCAAGCGCACTTTGGTAGAAAGGCATGTGGCTGTCCAGCAACTCGAAGTCAAGCGGGACAAAGAAGCGGTTGCCGTGTGCCCGCGCTATGGCTTTACCTATTTTCTTGTTTTCAGCATCCCCGGCACCAACACGAAGCTTTGTCGTGTTCTGGGTTCTGTCAGAATCTATACCCTGGTAGGCTGCATTATCGCGCTCTTTGGCTGTTTTCCACAGGTCGCGATAGCAGTAGTATACGTCGGAGTCGTCAATGCTCATAACCTCATTGCCGCTGATTTTGATTGTTGTCTTCTTTATGATTGCGCGCCCAAATTCTGAGCCACGGTTCGATTCACGTCGGATGATTTCAGCTCGATGTTGAAGGCGAGGCGGGCGGTCCCCGGAACGATAACATCGTTCACTCCGAGATTGGGAAAGCGCACCAGTAGCTGTTGGTTCTGATCGATAGTGCTGGGGTTGTTTGTGATCACAACTGCCTGGCGAACCCCCTTGATCCCAAGTGGCTCGCGAAGTCTGCGGTAGGGATTAAGCTTGCGACCGTATTGTGAAGAAGCCATCTTGTTGAAGTGATAAGCTGTGTCTATTCAATATGGCGGACTATTCAATATGGCGGACTATGATGTTGATACCGGCCGTCTCGACGAGACAGAAACGAGGAGGGACGAGGAAACGGACGATGTCGATTTGTCAACAGACAGAGTGGGCCCTTCGGACGCGCAAGCGCAGGAAGGTGAGCGCCATGTTTCTCTCCAGCGAAAGATGGTCCAGACAACTGTCGATGACTACTACAACTACCAGGCAGAGGAGGGGCTTACTCCCAACCTAGGTAGGGATTACTCGAGGTTTGAAGTCACGACTGACGGGAAGCTGCGCCTTGTGGCTTTCCCCAACTTGGACTTAATTAACCTTCGTACAGGCCGACCTCTCTCCCTGTCCACGGTAGCTAGGAAGAGTGGCGGTATCAACGCGATTCGGGATGAACTAGGGTTTACAGACTGGCGCCGTAAGGCATCGGAAAAGCTGCCCCCTCAGGCTGTGGTAGCTCTACAAACAGCGAGCGAAGAACTTGGTGGGGCTGCAGCGGCGGTCGAAAGCGTTGAACTCCAGGACCTCGACGGAAGAGCCAAGGTAGCCACAGACGCTGTTCAGAAAATGGAAACGGCCTTCACGGACGCGCAAATCGATGAAGTCCTCGGCACCATGCGCGACCCCCCTTTAAATCTCAGAGAGCTGCGCGGGCTTGACAAAGCCCTCCAGACCATTCGGGGTGAGCTCACCAACAACCTGGCCAAGCTGTCAGCATTGGATGACCGCATTGCTCTCGAAGAAAGAAAACTGAATGAGACTGACGTAGATGAGTTCTTTCGAAGGCGCGTCGCGGAGCGTGTTCGAGAACTCAAGGATGAGCGGGCCGCCCGCCTTGAGGCTGCAACTGCCAGTCGGGAGGCTCTTCGCTCACCGATTAACCGAATACGTGAGACGATAAACCGCGTCCTCAACGAGGATACTACCCTGGCTGAGCGACTTCGCACATTGTTCAGAGAGCAGGGGGTAACCGTTGTTAGCATCCTCACTGCGTTGGGCTTAACCGTGTCCACGCTAGTGCTTGCTTTGACGGGCGGGGGCACCCCGGCCCCAACACCGACTCCTTCCAAGCCAGGCGTTCCAACGAGCGGGACTGTAAAAGAGTGGGTCAAGAAACAACTACACGCCCTCGGCCGAATCCTCGCAAAGCTTGCCGGAAAAGCCGCGGCGGCGCTGCCCGGCATAATTGGGAGCATTGTTTCCTGGCTTCTTAGCCTTATGGCGAAAACTGCTGGATGGCTTGCAGAGAATATGTTGTCCTTGGTTGTTGCGGCTGCGGGGGGGGCTGCTTTATGTGGTGACTCGCGCCTGGCTAACGAAATAGCCAAATGGTCACCAGCCCAGCTACGATGACACCGACGATGATTGCGGTCTTTTCGTCGTCGTGTTGACTAGCTGGGACGGTGGAGGCAGCGACATCTCGCGAGGAGTGAACCGGCGCGGTGGGAACGGCATGATCCAGCGTCGCGGTCCTGCCGCTCGCCGTGGAAACCACTCCTTTTTTCTCCCGTATCTCCTTCTGTGTTTGGAGGAGCGACTGTTGAGTTAACGTCCGCGTTCTCGCCCAGTTTTTGATTTTCTGTTGCAACTACGATCTCATTGTTGCAACCGGCGATATGGCCTATGCGGAGCCATGTACAGACCGATTCCGAACACATAGTTAATTTTGGAGCCTGCATACTGCAGGACGTCTTGGTAGCGTTTTATCGCTGATGAGAGGTCAACTGGAGAGGAGACCGCATCCTCGATGTTGGCGAGAAACTGCTTCTGCGCGTCAAATGCTGTGCCCTCTCCTAAGATCCGTGTGCGCGTCTGAGCCTGGGCGCCGAGGATGGCCCATACACACGTTCGAATGGAATCATTAACACGCTCGACGCCTGCATGTGTGAAGCCCTCCGATCTGTCCAGCATGAACGTTGTCCACGCCTTGTCAGCCTCCGATCCCTGCGCAATGTAGTCAATGTGAAAGTGTTTTTTCCGGTAAGTAAACGAATGCCAGGTTGGGTCGTACGGTTTTGGAAGTCGCATGTAGCCTGCGTGTGTGGCATAGAAGTAAATCGTTCCTATCCCGCTGTTTTCGCTCTGCTGCTGTCTCCAATCGGCATGCGGCGACACCCCAAACTCTGCACAGATGCGCTCATATGCTCTGCGGTCAAATGGATTGTTAAATGCCGCCCAGGCGTCGTCTTGAGGGAGCGGGGCCTGGATCTCTTTTAGGATCCGCCTGATCTGAAAGTAGACATGAAAGGTGTAGAGGGCCCGGGTGTGGCTAGCAGTTCGTGCGCCAGCGGCTAGGTGGTCGCTCACAGACACGCCGCAGCCGGTCGTGGCGCACCACACGGCGAAATTCAGTTGATTCTGCCAAAACTGCAAGGGATTAGAGCGCCATGCCTGAACAAGCTGGTCGCTTTTCACTTTAGGCAGGCAGTATTTCACAAATACATCAGGAAACTGGGCCGCAAAGTCACCACCTGCTGTGTTCTCTAAGTTCACCAAGATATCTTGATGAGTGAATGACGTCCCAGTAACACTCGTTCCAGCGGTGTACACCCCGCCCGCTTGGTAGGTGGCCTTTGCATTGAAGCTAAAGGCGTGTCTATTATCCATGCGCAATCCTTGCTGGTTTAGCACTTCGTGTGGCCGGCTACTATGTTTGTAACACTGAGCAACATTCAAAATGGCGCAGCAGTCGACCTTACGCATGCGCTCAAGAACCAAAACGGACAATACAAAGTAGCACTGCTCGAGCTCAATTTCTACCCACTATGGGAGAACGTCCCAGCCGGAACTAGCTTCTCTGTTGGCGGAAAGCTTGTGGCTGTCCCTAGCGGTTATTACAATGTCTGTTCCCTTAATAAAGAGGTCTTCAAGCCACACGGGGCGGGCTTGGAGATAAACCATGCCACCGGTCGACTGACGTTGACGACCGACAGTAGCATACAACTGTTTGGCCTTGCGCGGCTCCTAGGATTCTCAAATCCTGACAGTATCCTGAATGGGACAGTGCAGGGCGACAGCTTCCCCACACTAGCACCCCATAAAGAAGTGTTCGCTCACCTGGGTGAGGTGAGCACATCGCACAATCTAGTGGGGAAGGCAATGGAGACGGCTCGCACCAGCACTGCATACCCGTATGTGGCCTATCCTTCCACTCTTATCAGAGCTATAGCTGTGACCGGTGAGGGAATAAACTGCGGAAAAACCATTTCTTTCCCTAATCCACAGGATAAGCCACTAATATCTGGCCCTATCCCACAGCTAACGTTCTCCCTGTTAGATAGATCAGGTACACTTGTAAAGACTGCTTATATGAGTGTAACTCTGGGTATTCATGGCAACGATGGTTGAATCCGCTGGGCCCAGATGCAGTGATTTAGCCTTAAGCGATCTCGCGGATACCGAAAGGTTTGGCGACGCGGGTCACAATGACCGCCTATACGGCTTTCAGTTCAGAAACGGCTTATACCATCGAAAGAAGCTTACGCCAGGAAAAAACACGGATGTAAGTTTCAAAGACCTTGAAGATATTAACACGGGAAACACGCGGACGCACGTGAGATATAGCCTCGTTAAAACGGAAAAAGGACAATGGACTCTCGCCGAAAGTGACAATGTGGGCTGTCTCATTGACCTTGATGTGGTCGAATCGGGAGTACAGGTCGATAAAGCCGGATTTGTGAGAAAGGTTTTAAATCGAGGTACGGCATTCCTGTCCTACAGTCCGGTTGAAAACAACGTCAAAATACACCTCCAGGACTGGAAATTCTATTTAAGAAGCACTGATCCTCGAGGGGCTCTGGTAATAAATACGTCGTTACCCGCCCTGACCGCTCTTCCTTCAGACTCAACTATCGTTGCTGCAATACTGTTACCGCCCGCTCCCGCTCCCGATAGATTCGTGGACATACTACCAGATCTCCAGATCAAGTGGCTCGATAAGCACACTGATCAGGAGTTGCGGATTTTCTTTGCTCTCAGCACAGTTAATAAGCCTGTCGTACGTCTGTCGTTAGAGGGCGTAACTACTCGAGTAGGGAACGATGTGACCGTGGGCAACATCTTCCTAGCTGAAGGCGTCGGCTTAAAATCTCTCAAGGTGTTCAACCGCCCCTTGGATAACATCGAGTTAGATATTCTTGACAACAGCATATAGATTTATCATGGGACTATATCCAGCATTGGACGAGGCCGAATCCGCGCATGACTACAGGCTAAAGCATATCTGTGATATCCAACATGAACTCTCCCAAGATCGTGATTCTCGGTCGAGTTTGTACAAAAAATACCGCAAAGCGGTGAATGCTCTAGATGGCGTTGACGCTGCGCTTGCCACAGTGGCTTTGGGCCTCGGCGCGACTGGGGTCGGCCTCTTGTCGACTATAATTGCCGCACCCGTTGTTGTAGCGCTTGAAGTCTCAGCTCTTTCAAGTGGTTTGGCAGGAATAGCCTGCAAGTTCGTGTCTCGACGCCTGGCCGTCAAAGCGAAAAAACACGATGAAATTCGCGTCCTAGCGTCATCAAAGTTGGATTCCATCGCAGATGCTATCTCGCAAGCACTTGTGGATAACAAGATCTCTGATAGCGAGTTCCGTCACATCCTAGCGGAGAAAACTAAATATGATGCAATGAAGAACGCGATCAGGGCTAAATCGTTGAAAGCATCCCATATCAGCCAGGAAGAAAAAAACGCACTTCTGAAGCAAGGCAGGGAGGAAGCAAGGAAACAGTTTGCCAGGGCAATCGAGATAGAATCACGATAAACTGCTTTCTACAGGCGGATTATTAAAGGCGCCATGCGCAGCCCCTGCTACTTTTCGGCGCATTAGTATATCATGTTAAAGCCATGTACATTTCTCACAACCTGTACCAGACCCAATCCAATGGAAAAGCCAGCCAATTCCAATGCAGACGAGCAATCGTTGAAGATTGACGAAAAGGTGCCGGTTCCCGCTCGACTCCCCCAACGAGTTACCAAAAGATACCCGCCCATAACTATGGAAATGATAGATGATTTCTTCAGTGTGGGTTATAGCTCAACCAGGGGAGAGCCCGGAGATCTCCGCTACCATCGCCAGCGATGCCTGACCTGCCTTGAAGGTGTATCCTTGGCCGGATGTGATCTTTGCATGAGGAGAGAGGAAATTTTCCAGTGGTCGAAGTGAATTGAACATGGGGCTGACACTGCAAATAAGACATGTCGTCGATCGATGGTAAAATGCTAGCCAACATGGCCTATCATGCCGCTGTCATTAGCGGCTTAGCGATAGGTTATGCTCGTCTGGGCAAAATTGTTTGGAAAGGCCCTGCCCCCAAGTTAGATTTCACCGGCTATGACGTAGGAATGCTTATTGCCGACGTCGGCCTAGCCTTAGCCACGAAAGACTTGCTGATTAAGCAAGGAATCCTCCCCGCGGACATTTTGAAGTAGGCGCTTTATATCGCCTCTTACCCACCATACTATAACACTGCGTGCGGCTATTGAATGTGTAAAAATTAAGCAAGGAATCCTCCTGCCGATATATTGAAGTAGGCGCTTTATATCGCCTCTTACCCACCATACTATAACACTGCATGCAGCTATTGAATGTGTAAATATACTTCTCTCAATAAGCTTTAGGTGTGTTTGTTCTCTACTAACACTGTATTTGCTCAAGCCTTCTGTTTGTGAATGAAGGCTCTGCCCTAGTTTTCTGTGTTGATCTTTCAGGCTTGAATATTTGGGTCGAGCTGTTATATGTACCTTCACACCTGGCGACCTACATATCGCTGTGACTCACAAACCATAGCTAAGGCTGGGATTGCATAACACGTCGTCCATTACGTTAAAACATGTTGAAGATCGCTATATGCGGAGATCTATTTAACCGATATACGGGGCTGATCAGTCCTATATTGGATCTTATCCACTCCACATCAAACTGGCTATCCACTCAACATCAACTGGCTCGAAAATCCGAAGGTAAGTTTGGGAGGTATAAATGTGTTATTTAGAGGCCTTATTACCGTCCGGGAAGACAGCCTAGGTAGGCCTTGCGAAATGTTAATCGTGTCTTCCAGTCACGTCTCACAAAAGGGGGTTCGATCCCTACCTGACTGCTCTTGGAACGCTTGTTCCAAGCTCTTCTCACAAAAATTCTAGACTCATTTCGAATTGTCTAGGATGCCACGGAGGAGAGTTATTAAGAGCAATTGAGTCCCAAATACTTATTTAATAATTAACAAGCCCTCACATGGCCACGAAGCCATGTGAGGAAGAATACGTCACAGGCCACGAATCATGTGACGGGGACTCAGTGAGACGTGACACACCGGTTTTGCATTTTTTGACCCCCGGCGTAGATTAACTCGCTCCCCCCCCATTTTTTTGGTATGCTCCCCCCTGGTTTTTTTTTTGTCCTGATAATATCTGTCAAAAAAGCTGCTCTCTGAACAGATTCCACAAAAAAAGTCCGACACCCTAGAAGTCCTCTAGGCACCCCCACGCTATCTGATCGACCCCCCTTGGGGAGCTGGTCCAGAACCCCCACTGTCTATACTACTAATGAAAATTTCGAAAAATCGACCCCAAAAAGGCCGAAAAATGGCTTCCGAGAAGATGACCTCACTGTGACGTCATCATGGCGGCCATCTTGGATTTTTTTACATTTTCCGGTAGAGCTTGAACCCAAGAAACTGTGTGGTAAGTTTTAGCGCTCTAGCCTTAGTGGTAGAGAAAATATATAAGGGGCACTTTCCGCCCCCCCCCCCCAAGGCTGCGACACACCCCAAATCGCCCAGGCCAGATAGGGTTAATATTTTATTATTATACATTCTTGGATTAAATATTTTACATTCGGTATCAGCGGATATTTTAGCAAAGATTGCAAGATTGCAAGATTGTCAAGGATTCGCCTTTGGCTCACAAACAGAAACCTTGACGTTGTGAAGATGATATATATATGCGGCTATGGTGTAGGCCCATTCCGGCGCAGTGGACAATGTTTAAACCAATGGGGAATCTATTCACGTACATTTTGCGGTATGGGGTGTGGCCCATTGTTTTCTTCATCTCGAGCCGTAGAACACGACGGGAGGGGTCTCGAGCCAATGCGTTGAAATTTTGCCGAAAAGTTACTGTGCGCATGCGCACTGGGCAAGTAGCGCTAGGGTGGACGTTTTGGGGTCTAGGTGGGTCCATAGTGGTCCGATTGGGTCATCGTGCAAGTGGAAGGCGTGAGGTGGAACTGACGTCATTTTGCGCATGCGCAGTAAAAAAGAGGCATTGGAATGGACGTTTTTGGGTCGAAGTGGCCCAATAATGGTACGATTAGGCCGTATGAGGTGCCGTTTGAGGTCTACCTGCGCATGCACAGTAGAAAAAAAGGTATTTGGATTGGCGTTTTGAGGTCGAGGTGGAGCCATAGTTGTCCGATTGGTCCGTTTGAGGCCTTGTTTGAAGTTCTCTCGGGGAAGCGTCGGATTGGCCTAGTGTCTAGTCCGGTGTCATCATTCTGCGCATGCGCAGTATTGGCCGTAGTATAGAAAATCTTTTGAGTGATTGAGGGGCCCTCCGTTGTCCTAATATGCGCTGTAGCGTGTCAAATTGAAGCTCTCGGGGTGTAGAACACTACTTGGGGTATGTTCATGTCATCTATGGCTTCATTGGTGACGTCATCAGTAGGAGTGGTAGCCGAAGTGGGTGCGTGGGGATGTGCTTGAGGGACCATCCGTGTTCCGAATGCGTCGAGTGAGGTATCAAAATGACGCTTTCGTGGTATAGACGTCTTAAGGAAAGTCCACGTCATCTGTGAAGTCATCAGTAGGAGTAGTAGCGAAAGCGACCATTTTAGGGGTGCAATCGAGTACGTTTGGTGGAGATAAGGGCCTTTTTCCATCAGGCTGCCTGGTAGAGTTACCTGTGTGTGTGAGTTCATGTATGCGTGTGTGTATGTGGTGGCGTGGTGGTGTGTGGTGGTGCTAGTGGCGGTTTGTGGTGGTGGTGATGGTGGTGGTAGTAGCGGTATTTGGTGGTGTTGGTGGTCGCACTGGTGGTGGTGGTGTCTGTACATATAACACGTTTCTTTCATCAGCCCACATGTATTGGTCGACTAATCAACATGTTGCGTACGTGTACGTTCTGTCAGAAGACCTTGTCTCGTCGCGAAAGTATGCTCAGACACATTCAATGCAAACACAACCAAGAGACACCACCGAGTCCCGCTATAGGTGCACCAAGTGGAGCAGAGCATCCCTATACGATGACGGTGGGCGGTCCTACGGGACGTGGAAAGCCGTCTTGTGTGACGAAGTTCTTAGCGGAAGGTGTGGCAACTCCAGCTCGGACACGCGTTGTATGGTGTCATAGCCAATGTCAGCCCGCGTACGAGAATACGCGATTACAGGATGTGAGCTTCGTCTCAGGAATTCCTCGCGACATTGACGAACCGTATTACTTCAATTTCGAGCAGACCAACGTGGCAGTGCTAGACGACCTGATGAGTGCGACCAAGAACAATTCAAAAATCGCGGCCCTATTCACCAAAGAGTACCATCATCGCAATCAGTCCATCATCTATTTACAACGCATATAAGGGAAGTGGGAAGTAACCCAGAATCTCTTTCCTCAAGGAAAGGCGTCCAGAGATATTGCTTTGAGCTGCAAATACTTTGTTTTGTTCTCCATTCCCATCAACAGAGCGCAAATCCGTGTGTTTGGTAGTCGAATTTGGATTAAGGACGCGGATATTCTTTAATGGACGACGGCTGAGTTATGAATGACGGACTAGACGTTTATAATTATCCTGAGTCGTCCGTACGGCTACCTGTTCGTAGACTTAAAAACTCATACCCCCCGAAGATCGCCGTTTGACGACCCATCTGTTAGCCGGCGAGGGGTCACTACAACGTCATATACCCCTATACTATCCAACGAATCCACACCTGGCAGCACCCGACCTGCAGCAGCAACCCGTCTCTTTGCTGGTCCCATACAGCGGGTCCCCTTCATACCATCAGGTCTCGAAATATCACCCAGCCGTGAAGGACCAACCCAAACCCGCACAATGGACGCGTATGGACGCCGAGATGGGCGAGACGTTGGGGGCCACAGAAAACAAGTTTCACCACGAAGGGTATTCGAAAGAGAAAGCCGCAATTTTAGCCCATAATACATTGGCACCCAGACTACGACGGGCTTTAGGTCAGCAGAATGCCGGCCTCGTGACCCATATGCAATTGCTGGACAAGGACTCGGTCCATATGGAAATCGAAAGAACAGCGTCGATGTTGAAAACCTCGGGTATGGATTGGAAAGCGGCATATGCCATAGCAATAGCACAAAATAAGTACCTGTTTGAATGCATCATTATGACCAAAAGCGTCCCACCATCTTCCTCATTTCACCATGAGCATTACAGAGTCCACATTGCCTGATGTAAACTTTGAACCCGACAAAGAGGATATTCTAGTCGAAGTGTTGCGTCGAGCCAACGTTCAAGTCGATGCTATTATTGATACAGCCCAAGGTGGGATCATCGAGACCGCTTAGCACCAACGCATGCGTTGTCATCTCATCACGCTCCTAGATGACATCCAAAGGGTGACACGGGTATGTCTTCTGCTGCATAAGAAACAGATAGTACCCACAGAGGAGACCAACAAACCTTCATGAAGAGGCAGCTGGAGACGGGAAATTATCTTCTTCAACCATAAGGCGTTGGGATAGGACGTTAAAGGAATAGACAACCTTTGATAAACGTATATTGCAAATGAAAGAACAATTCCAGGAGTGTCCAAAACGATTTTTTCCAACCGAGTAAGAAGCCGTTAATGATAAATTCTGTGGTTTGTAAGGCCGCCGCCATTACGGCAAGTTTAGTGACGTCACTGGGCCACAGAACACTGCAGTGAACTGGGAGGACAGCCTGGTATGCCAGCAGGTGTGGCTATACATCCTTGTATTCTGTACCCTATAAATACCGGCTGATGTTTGTACAATTACAATGATCTTATCCTTGTTGTTGAGAAATCGGGTTTGATCTGTCGGTCAGTCTAGACTAAGTGTCAAAAAAAACAGCATCGAGTTGTCTGATAAAATATGCTTTCGTTATAGGCCAATACTTTTCAGCTGATGGCTACGCCAACATGCGTCAACATAATTCGGCAGTGACTCACTGAGATTGTTTAATGTAACCGAGAATGGGAATAATTCTGATTTCTGTGTCACCAATTCAAAGAATCGAGCCTCAACAAAAACCGGCACTCAGCCAGAAAACGAAACTAAATCTGCCCCTGCTGGAGGGTCGTTTTTCCGGGAAAAGATTATCCGGAGATTTTTCTCACCGTTGAACTGTTACCGAAAGAAACTATCCAGCATGACACGGCCGTTAAACACTTACCCAAATATCTAGCGTGCGAGAAAATTTACCTGAGAAAGTTTATGGAATAAATCCTTGTCAGCTAATGTCAGCACTTCCACATGTGCTCGTCTGATCGTTTCCTAACAGGACATCTCACAGCAGAGCCGATTAAACGAAATCCGCGGCTTCTACGGCTTCTACGGTACATGCATCCTCGACCGATTTCTACGGTAGATCGTCTTCATTGGGCTCGAACACGCCTGACACTAAGTTGTATCCCTCGACACTGGTCCCAAGCAGCGCAGATGAAAGCATGGTTTGGCCCAGCCAGTCATTGTCATCAGTCAGGTTAAAACTCCCGGAAATGCAAGGCGTCGGCCCCTTGGAAAAAGTTGAAAATCGCTTGCTGCCATGTTTGCTCTCTAACAGCAGAGAGGCCCTTTGACGTCATGAGCTAGTTGTCACGTGAATATCACTCGGTCGCTCATTGGTTAAACCATAAAGATGGTGGCTCCCTTCATTCTACATATCTGGTCATTTTCCCAATGTTTGAGAGTATTTTTCTTCGTTAGAAAGAATCTCAAAAATAGGAAAAAAATATTTTTGGGCACTCTTTAGATTGATCTTTCAGTAGCAGTTTACGTTTGCAAAATGTTGTCTATTCCTTTAAGATGTTGAGACGGGCGTTGACGGTCCTCACTGCATTTCGATGAATTATTGTCAATTCCATGAAGATCAGAGCTTTTGAGCTATTTCACCAGGGCGTTGAGGCGTTGAGCTTGGCGTTGGCGGGCGTTACTGTCCATAAATGCAAGCGTATCCTGAAGACGTGCACAGTTGACGTTCCAACCAGCAGACAGTCAACAGCAATGTTCTCGTGTACGACAAGCTCGAAGCCTTTTCATCTCCTGGACAGTTTACGTCGTCACACACGTGCACGCCATAAAGAACCCACGCATACATGTGCAGAGTGTGATATAGTCATTAAGCATCCCAGTCAATTGAGAAGGGTAATACGCGGATCACGCTTGCCACTATCGAGACCGGATATTTCAGTTTCCATGGAAATGCATTCTCGAATGGAAGAACCCATGGAGTTCGGTCCGCCACCCCGCATTGAAGAGCCGATGGAGATTGAGCCCTGTGTCGAGGAGCCCTTCCATCTCCCTTCCCTGCGTCCTAGAAAGGGAGAACCCATGGGGGTTGATCCGCCTCCCCACCCCCCAAATGAAGAGCCGATGGAGATTGATCCCAGTGTCGAGGAGCCCTTCCATCTTCCTTCCCTTCCCAGCATCCCCGTATGGAAGAACACATGAAGGTCGATCCGCCGCTCCGAATTGAAGAGCCGATGAAGATTGATCCCAGTGTTGAGGAGTCCGTCCATCTCGCTTCCCTGCTTCCCACCAATGGGAGAAGTAAGAGCTTGGAGCTCCAGTATACTGGATTGACCGAAAACGCTTAGGAAAACCGGATCAGAGCGCCTTCGCCAGCGTGGGTATGATATCCTTGAGAAAATAATAAAATGATTGACCTGTCACCCTTTTTGTTGTTATTCTCTCATCTATCTACATCATGGCGTCAAGGTGTTAAGGCGTCCAGATAGGGCGTTAAGTTGTTGAAACGGTCGTTAAGGCGTAACAACGGGTGTTAACGGGCGGTACTGCATTTCGAAGAATTAGTAGCAAATCCATGGGTATCTAGACCCATCAGAGCTTCTGAGCAATTTCACTAGGGCGTTGTAGCGTTAACATGGTTAAGTTGGGCGTTGGCGGGCGTTATTACCTATAAAAGCAGGCGTACGCGTATCCCCACAACGTGGACAGTCGACGTTCAACCACCAACATAGCTTATACTTGCGAACGCACTTTCACCAGATGTTACGATATGATGCGACACGAGAAAAATACACATGAGATTGGAGACTTCGAGGAGCCCATTGAGGAGGCAGATAATGACACAGAAACAGAAAATGGTGAGAGTCTAGTTACTGATACGAAGTGTTTGACTTTAAATAGTAAGCCTACGTCCCAGGGAAATGAGGACGAACCTACCGTTCGTAGAGGCATCGGGGACGTAT
>JAVTVY010012890.1:0-56977 GCA_036873755.1 Hanleya hanleyi
ACTTTCTGCACTATTTTCGAAACGACAAAAAATTGTGAGCTGACACTCCGTGACTTTATATTTTATCATACTGGGGTCATTTTGAGCCTATTTGCATAACCCCCCATGAGCAAATTCAAGATGACGGCCACATGGGGTACCACAAAAGCGAAGTTTTCGTCATTTTTCTTCAAAATTACCGCTTTTCCGCGATGAAAAGTGAGCCAAAACTATTTTATTTCAAATCGCATTAATAATAATAATAATAATTTGTCTGGTATATTGATATCGAGAAAAATAAATGTGCTTTATGTTCGATATACTGATTGTATACAGTTTCACAACCTGGTTTCTGGGTATACCCTGTCACTTCAAAACACTCTTGATAGCTGTAAATGTTGGATGTGTATTCACTGGTCAGCCTGGGCTCCTGTAATAGATCTTTCCCTTCTTTCTCCTCTGAGAACGTCTTCAATGTCACAATAAAGACAATCTAGCAACTGTTAGTAGTCACCTGTAAACACTAGTGAAGGATATCATTATAGAGGAGTAGAATACAACGAATAAGCTTGAAAAGACCAGAAAATTAACGACAGGTTCAGATCAGATCACATTTGAATAAGGATTACAATCATTATAGGATACAAATATTCATCAAAGTTAATAAATATTCAATGAAATAAATATAAATCGTAAAGTACACTGTCAAAAAAGTAGACGCCAGTGTTCAAATCTGAGCAATGTGAAAATATGTTGAAATAAATCGCTACAATGTTATTGATTGACAATGTGACCGTTCTTGAAGAAATTATGGAAATAAATGTGCACAAAAAGTCCGCATGATAAGTATTTTGAAACTAGGAAATAAGTGTTCAAATGTGATGTGTGCGTATTTGCAAAATACGAATTGGGCGAAGGCCATTGTAAAGCCCAAGTCCCACTTAAGCGAAATTTTTTACGAAACTTTGCGATGTATTGGTCGTAATGTTTCGTAATAAATCGCTTTACAAAAGCCGGTTTTTCCCGTCATTTGGGGCGAATAGATACGACATGTTTTACGACTAATTACGACTGTTTGCGATGCAGTTACAAAGAAATACGATACTTTTACGACAGTTAGCGATATTCGCACCCAAATTTAGGCGAATCAGAGCGAAACAGTTGCGAATATGTGCGATGTATTTGCGAACATTTACGAAGTGCATACGACTACTTGCCATTATTTCACGATGTCTTGCGAATACGTACGAAGGTTTTACGACGTTTTTAGGACGTTGTTATGACAGGTTGGGTCAAATGTTTACGATTTCTTCGTATACAATCGTTTCCTAAGTAAAGCCCAAGTCCCACTTAGGCGAATTCCTTTACGAAGCTTGACGATTTAAGATCGTAAGTATTGGTAAGATTCTCGCAAGCTATTCGTAAAGACATTCGCCAATTTCAAAATGTTAAAAAAATTCGCCAAGCAATGCGATTTTGCCTTAAGTCTCAAATATTCGTAATTTTATCGTAAACAATCGTAAGTCGTCGTAACTACGTTGTAGTGCATCGTAATTAAGTCGTAATTTAATCGACTTATTTGTAACAGTTCCGTTAATAATCGTCAAGAGAAAAATAAACACTAATAGTTACGATAACTTACGACAGGAAACGATGGTATACGAAGTAATCGTAAACATTTTACCCAAACTGTCATAACAACGTCGTAAAAACGTCGTAAAACCTTCGTACGTATTCGCGAGACATCGTGAAATAATGGCAAGTAGTCGTATGCACTTCGTAAATGTTCGCAAATACATCGCACATATTCGCAACTGTATCGCACTGATTCGGCTAAATTTGGGTGCGAATATCGCAAACAGTCGTAATTACTCGTAAAACATGTCGTATCTATTCACCCCAAATGACGGGAAAACCGATTTTTGTAAAGCGATTTATTACGAAACATTACGACCAATACATCGCAAAGTTTCGTAAGCAACTTCGCTTAAGTGGGACTTGGGCTTTATCGTAACTATTAGTATTTATTTTTCATTTGACGATTATTAACGGAACTGTTACCAATAAGGCGATTAAATTACGACTTAATTACGATGCATTACAACGTAGTTACGACGACTTACGATAAAATTACGAATATTTGAGACTTAAGGCAAAATCGCATTGCTTGGCGAATTTTTTGAACATTTTGAAATTGACGCGGCGATAAAACCGTGGCGACGATTTTCTTACGAATTGAAGCGATGGCTTACGAATCATGGCGAATGTCTTTACGAATAGCTTGCGAGAATCTTACCAATACTTACGATCTTAACTCGTCAAGCTTCGTAAAGGAATTCGCCTAAGTGGGACTTGGGCTTAAGGTGCACCCGAAGCCGCCATTTTGAATTCACCTACCATTGTTTCTTCGAGAATTGCACAAACGGCCTCAAAATGAACCCAGTCAAAGAAAACTGGTTGCTCTTCTCTGCATTCTTTGTATCCAGTTAGGCTGGAACACGGTAAACTACAACCCCGTAGTTGTTGGCTCTGAAGCCCATCAAAACACCTTAAAACCCACCAAACCTTAGCGAGATTAGGTCTACCACAGTCTGGGGGACAGAGAGAGGACTCGGGAGGAGGACAAGGCGAGAGGAATATTGAAGACAATAACTATACATCCGGTTATATCTAGGTCAAGTTCAGCCGGCAAATAGTTTTTCTGATGACATCACTGTAAATGTGATATGGCGCTACGTTTCGTAACTTGTGTCTAATTCCGCTTAACCCGGGGCTAGGGGCCGTATGAACACATGTACTTCAATATCCTCATGGTGCTCATATGAACAGTCACAATCAAAGCGTGACTGAGATACATCTTTTTTGGATAACGACTCTAAAACGAATATTACGGATTAAGAATACTGATCAGCGATACGGATTTGATATTTTTGGAACATCATGATGTCTTGCCGGCATCATTGAAAACTGTTGACCGCTTCTCTCTTGCAGGAAACAAGCCTATGTTTATGTATACTATGATTGTCTTTTTGAATTTGGTGCTAATACTGTTATATGGAAAATGGAATAGGTCTTCGGATTATGGACGCGGATATTCTCTAATGGACGACGGCTGGATTATGAATGACGGACTAGACGCTTGTAATCATCTTGTCGGGGATAGTTTTCGAAAAAGAAATGATTTTTTCCCCTCCCAAATCCATTTAGGTTATAGAGACTCGTTACTTTACACGAAATAATTCCGTTTCGTGCTCTTTTAGGCAATGAAAATGCCAAAATATGAAAAACGCACCTGCTCGAGAACCGCTCATGTGCACCATTTTGAATTTACCCGTGGAACTTTGTGCCTATAAGAGTATACAAATAGGGGTGGAATAACTCCGATATGAATTCAAGCTAGGCAGTCGTAATGAAGACAAAATATTCTCAACTGAACGTCGTCTCATGTTATGAAGCTAGTTCCGGCATCCGACTGATTTAATTAGCAGTTGATTCGCCCTACTCCAAACAAGTTCACCACACGGAGAAATCACTTTGGAATTATTCATGATTAGCCGACCCACCTCCCGATTGTCCCGATTAAACTGGAAGAAATTCGACTGAATATAGCGTTAAGTGTGACGTTGAATATAATTATCTTTCAACGGCTATTGTCTTTCGAGTAGTGAATTTCTCTTAAGTATGTGGAATTATTCATATCAGGTCATATTTTAGATAACAACGCCAGTGGCAGACCATGTTATTGACGCTAGCAGCTTTAGTTTTAGCGGAACGCGAAGAATCATATGCGAAATTTCTTCGCTACTGAAGGTATGCCCTTGAAGCTGCAGACTTGTACTTGAAGCCCTTCGAACAGGGAGAAAAAGTTTTTTCTTGAGGGATAGGCAAACAGAATGGAAAAGTTTTCTACCGAATTTAAATTCGAAAGGTTTGGAATACTCAACCGTTTCAGATTTAATTTGCGAGAAATAATCATCGGCAGTGCTGCAGCCGCGACAGTATGTCTGTGCATAGTTTTTGCTGGGCTTTACGTGGCCAGTCTTCACGGGAGCCCGGGGTCGTCGTTGACGCCATCGACAGCGGGACTATCTTCTGCTTCCTCGGGTTCAGCGAAAAAACCCGAAATCTGCAAAGACGCCACGTGCTTGGAATCGACAGCTTATTTGGCAACCAATCGAAATACGTCTATTGATCCATGTGAAAATTTCTTCCAATACGCATGCGGGAATTGGCCAAAGCTGCATCCCTTGTCCCCGGATGTTTCTCGAAATTCCGTGCTGAGAAATATGCGACGTGAGAACGAGGAGAAAATTCGCCGTATTTTCAGTAGCGATAAAATTAGGAACGTTCCGTGGGCAGCCGAACGAAAACTGAAAGACATGTTCAAATCTTGCATTGACGACTACGGCAGAATGGCTGCTTACGGAAACCCCTTCCTGACCAAAGTGCTCGACAAAACGGGAGGATGGTACGTTCTGGGCACGTGGAACCAGTCCAGTTGGAACTTAACAGAATCCTTAAAAAAGGTCCATGTCGACTTTTGGACGGACGCCTTTTTCACTGTCTACGTAGGAACCGACTGGCACTACACATCACAACGAGTAATATCGGTAAGTATGCCATGAATATGTACGAAATAGGTAGTTCATTTATCAACGCGGAAATTCTTTAATGGACGACGGCTGAATATTGAATGTTGCTATGTCAGCTTTTAACTTGGTTATAGAAATCCTTAAACTTCTATTAAATCGGCTCTCTATTAACATTCGGACATAGGGCATATTGCCTATCTCGCGAGCTTATTTGATCGGAATGTATTATATTCGATCATATATTATATTCGGTTACAACAAAATAAAATAAAAACTTTGTTTTCTCTCCTACACAGCTTCACGTCGGAGGACTACCCATGTCGACATCCATGTATAACAACAGAGTATATAGCAAGGTAAAACTGGCACAGAAAAATAAGTAATAAATGAAATACTTTAAATACCCCATCTTCGTGAATGGTACATCATTTTTCTATCAAGAAAAGTGGGGCTGAAAATATAAGAAAGCTTTCTTCTATGTACAAAATATTGTTGAAGCTTTGTGACAATACCATAAAATCTTTTCAAACTTTTATACATATAATCATATTGACACTGACGGTAATAAAAGTTTGCGATTATGAAAAAGTTAATCATTTCTGGACGGCTAATCGAACGTAAAGGCCTGAAGCCTGATGACGTTTTCATCCCTATAGCTTCTATCCTATGATGAAATGTATATTCATGACAATTTACTGGCAGATGGGTATCCTAATCAATCAGCACGGTCTCATCTGGTATATATGCGGCAGTATAATGTAGGCTATAGTCTGTCTATTTTAATTAGTCGTCTACTTTGAAGCTTGCCAAAAATCAATAGGAAACTGCATAAATTTTCTTTTTTTCATCCATCGTGTAGAACTAACTGGACTCTACAAAATGACCACCATTATTCCATGATATCGATAATATATAACGCTTGAAATAACTTTGTAATTCTCTCCATATAAAACCCCAGTACAGTTGTTTCATGTATACCGGGCTTCAATTTACATATGGAGACGTCATAATGTATTCGTGTTAACTAGCACAAAGGTTAACAATCCCGTGTACAGTCATAGAGGTGTGCGCAGTGTATCATTCGGTAATTTCACTGGGTATGGGATATGAGCGACACTCCCACGTTATTACTTTATATGGCATCAATGACCTTCATGCCAGTGTGCACCAATACGTCATGACGTCTCCAAATGTAATTGAGGCCCAGTACATGAAACAACTTTACTGTAGTTTTATATGGAGAGAATTACAAAGTTATTTCAAGCGCGATATATTATCGATAACACGAAGAAATGGTAGTTATTTTGTAGAGTTCATTTTGTTTTACACTCTGCAATAAAGAAAATTTATACCGAGTTAACTATTGATTTTTGACAAGCTCCAAAGTAGACGACTAATTAAAATGGACAGACTTTAGTAATGACTCCATCCGCACGGATAGGAATCCATATCCATATTGGCATCCATGTTGAAACTTCGAGCAGCGCATCTCAGCTGTAGGACTTCCGTTACCATGAAGATCGGTTTGAGATAAAAAGCCAGGAGAAACACGATATCTTTCGGAGCCAGAATAACGGGAATATTCAATTTATTTAGATATATATTTTATCTCCCGTTAAGGGAGAATACAACGAGGACTATTCAAGCGGACACACATCATATAGTATGTGCTGTGCCGGCCGTCGGCGCATCACATCATTAATGCGCGAAATCATATTACTTTGACGGAATAGGCCGAAAATTCGCGAATGGATCGTAATAATACTATTGAATTCCACTGCAACCTCCCTCATGTAACACAATTAACAGATACCTCGCACAGTCCTGCGAGCTTCAATTTGGTGTGTCGGGTTACATACAGGACTTCACGCCTTGCGGCACCTGTACTGTGCGTTATAACAATTAAATTAATGTTTTGTTATTTTGGTGATGTTACATTTCATGATAATTGGCATCTGCCATGCAGATGAATGGCTGCACACTCCATCACGTCATTGGAACAGGGGTAAAACGTCATCAGGGTTTAGGTTGATTGGATCAGATCTTATAATACCCGACCGACGGCACATGAAGGTTGTTGTGCTCATATATTATTATTCTAAAAAAATATTCAAATATTCAACAAAGGGGTACTTAAGAGAGATAATATTGTTTTGTTACTTTTAAAAATATCAATATATAGAATATCAGAAAACTTAATATACCATTTAATGCTGTTTGTTTTCTTTTCACCATAAGGTCATCAATGATTACAAAACGTTCATGCGCACAGTAGCGAATCTTCTCATTCGGGATTCTGGAGTAAACATGAGTACCGCCACAAAGGAGGCCAACGTCAACACATTCACCGAGGACGTTATGTTCATTGAATCAAAGCTTGCAAATGTAAGTACCTATAACATGTATTCATACTGCAACTTTGGATGTTATGTCCACCAGTCACTTCATACTGTTGGAAGTGCATGGCTTGGAGCTGTAATGGCTTACGACTAATAACTTGAATTCAAGTTAATCCTTTAACAACGGTGCTGCACCGATAGCAACGGCAGGTATATTGCGACTCCGGTTCACAGTGGTTCGTTCGTTAAGTCTCTTTTCTATCTCTTTCATCTAGGAAATATTTTAATTCAATCATATTTAGATTATTTTCGATCTGAAGTTGACAAACTAATCATAAATATAAGCACAATTGTCCTTTCTTGGAAAAGTAGGATGAATTGATCCATATTTATCATATTTACACCGATATCAATAGTTTTGAAAACACCCCATGAAAGAGAGTGAGTAATCGACCGTTGTCTCAATGCACTTGCTTGTGCTATCGGTGCAGCTCTGTTGTTAAAGGATTAACTTGAATATAGTGCAAGTTGGGGATTGATTGTACTACTCACGTTATCGTAAAACGTACGTTGGGGTCACTTTATTAACAGTCCGTATTTCCCGATATAACATTGATATTCACTCTGCGCACTTGCGAGTGACAGGTTAGTCAGATTTGTGTCACTTGGAATGTGCGAAAGGGTGTGGCATCTGTAACACGATCAGCCGTAAAGTCTTGAAAAGGAAATGTACTGCTATTGGCAGACAGCGCAACATAACAGAAAGCCGTTTTGTAATGAATACTTAGTAAACTGCAAACGTCTTTGGTCATATGAATGATATCAATCTCGGGGTATTTTTATAGATTTGTTGGATTCCCTCAGTCACAATATATGGGTAATATTCAACATCATCTCACCCCAGCAAAATATGCAGGTGTTCCAAAAGGTATAGTGTGCCCCACATTTGACAGATCCGGGTGATAATCCTTTTAAGTCATATCGCTTGAGTATCCTTCGTTGTTGCGACGGATTCCCAAAGCAATATGTCTTCTTTCATCTCTAAATTATTCTTCGCATGCCATGTGGTGAACTTCACTTCACCACATACCGGTAATAGATTCCTCGAAGCGCCCGGTCTTGATTGTAAGGTTAAATCATTATATATATGTAAAACATATTAATCTGTCTTTTGCAGATTACAAAGAATTCTGCCCCTCTCTATGAGGCTTACGAGTTGGATGAGAGAGTATCTATTCGAACTCTGACACAGCAAAGTTATGGCACTGTAAGTATAATTCCTCTGCGGATTTTATTCTGCATGTCTAAAATGAAAATGCAGTAAAGATCTTAACGACTGTCTGAGACATTTTACTACTCAACAGCTGTGGGGCTTGTCTAATTATGAAAGTCTCAGTTGTTGATGTGCAATGACTGGGTAAAGGTATTGCACCACAAATAAAAAGTTTTAACGAAAGACATTAATTTAAATTAATCGACTCTGTAGATTTAAGATTTAAGGTCAACATTCGTAGCGATCAATGTCATTTTTTTTTATTAATATTTATTTATTTCGCTTGCGCCTCCGTTTCGCCTCTTTCACGTATCCTCCTAATTAAGCCCCGTGGGGCTTCCGGGGGTTGACCTGGGATGTCATTCTGCACACCGCAGGTCATGGTAAGAATAGTCCTCAGCTCGTCGTAGCTTGTCGTAAGAGGCGACTAACTGAGGCACCCGTGGGGTTTCCGGGTGTGAAAAGGAATAGGACCCCATCTGTGTTGTTCCCGGATGTGAAAAGGAATAGGATCCAACGTCGTGATATGACTGAAATATAGTTGAAAGCGACGTTAAATCATATTCACTCACTCACTCAATCCTCCTAATTAAAATTTGAAAACCTATTTGCCAGGTTAACCAGCTAATTTTATTTTCAAATGATACGTTACAATGCACATGTCGGTGTGACTGTGAGATAGAGATATTTGTGATTAACAAGATACAGGCAATAGATCCATCTGTAGCCGAACAGATCAGTCATCAAAACTCAAGGAATTTTTTTAAATTCATCCATTGGTTTCGAGAACTTGTACAGTATACACGTCTGTGTGGTATTGATGTGGAAGAATTTGTTACAATCAGCGCATGAGCAAAACGTGTTGCGTTTCTCTTCAATACCGCAAATTGGTGGAAGAATACCTCACGTTGATTATCAACAAGAAACCTTTAGAGATCGAACGGCCAAGGCCACTGGGGTAAGGGGATACAAAAACAAAACCACTGAAAATCACATTTTTGTGATGGTATTCTTTAATGGGAAGCGAATGTGTCCAGTACCAAGATTAAGGTCAAAAGGTCAATGGTCAAGGTCACTGACCACCAGCAACTCAATCTAACTCTCTATGCTATTTTGTTAAATCCATAGTGCCAATTAAACTCTTGCTTAATAGTTTTTCTGGTTACTTTTTATTTTGGTTATTTCGTATTTCAGATCAACTGGGTATCTTTTCTGACGTACATGTTTGATAGTGCTCGAGTGTCCGCCAACACATTCATTGTGGTTCATGAGAAGGACTATCTTAATAAGACCATGTACTTCCTCTCTCAACTCGGACAGAACGGAACAAGGTAAAACCATGTTTTTCAATCTTACGAGCAGACGCATCCAACGATATATTATTAACTGCTACATTTATTTTACTTGTTCATCCACGTACTGTGGCATTTAATTTCTGATCGAAATTCTTTTGGTACCTGCACAATTTTTTACTTCAACGGAAAGCCTGCGGAGGACCTTGTCTTTGATCTGTTTATGCTGAGTTTTACCCGATTGGTACCGATAAAATTCGGCAGGGACTTACCTCCAACATTTTTCTTTTATCAAAATGAAGCGAAGTTTCCTCTGAATATGTTCTTTGTAATATTCTTTCGATCTAGTATAAGACACTTAGGAATTCAAAAATTATATCTCTATCCCTTTCCAAAAATGGTTTAATCACCCCCATGAATCACTGTAGCTCTTTGTGGTCGGAGGTATGAAAATCTTCTTCCTTCTTCTAATTCATTACTTAAACTAAATATGACATCTTCATATTATCCAGCCAATTTCTACGTTCCAACTTCGAACCTGCGTTGATTTATCAGATTCCCTTCAGTGTTCGAAATCAGAGGTGTAAATTTCACCTACGAACGTTCGACGAACCAATCAGAACCTAAACACCTATTGTGAGTAGAGTGACATCATCCTCAAGTAGCGGCGTCATTCCTCCTAATATGGTGTCACCATATTAGGAGGAATGACGCCGCTACTTGACCGTGTTTGTATCAGCCCACTATGTAGCTCAGCCAATCAATAACGCTGTTCTACGACACATTTCGAAATTCAAATGTTTTCGAGGTCAGTGACGTCTCGTGTCTATTTATAAGTTATTTGAACATTGAAGGAACCCAGATATATCAAGGGAAGTTTGAAGTGGGAACGTAGAAATTGGCTTGATAAAATGAAGATGAAATATGAGGGCCTTTGGTACTCCTCAGCACAGGGGCTCGTTACCGTTTTTAATTGGTTAATTAGGTTGATTATAGGGAAGGAGGAGTCGAGGTAGGGAATAAATGCCCTACCTCGACCTCCCCCCCCCCCCCCCCTTTCTGTAAGCAACCTAATTTATCAATTAACAACGGTAACGAACCTCTGTGCTCCTCAGCATCAATGTGCCTCTAGAGAAATAAGAGAGATAAATCTGCGAATTGTGAATTTCTTCAGAATGCTTCATAACTACTTGGTGTGGAGGCTAGCTATCACCTATGTGCAGGATTTGTCCTACGAGTACAACCACGCCAGTCGACAGTTTTACGCGGATGTGACGGGAAATACAGAATTTGCAGGAGTGTGGGAGTATTGTTATAACTACATTCGGAGCACTATGGGAATTGCCCTCAGCTCTCTCTTTGTCAAAGATCATTTCGCCGACAAAAATAAAGAAAAGGTATGTACAAGTATATAACTATTAACTGATTAATGTTATATAATTAAACTCTATATATGCTGTGTTTTAAAGATATCCGCTGGTAGTGAATCAAAGTAATTAACTTTTTTAATGATCTGTGTTGTTGCATTCATAATTGTGTAATATGGGGTAAAACAAAGAAAAATGTATCTTTTGGTGTGTATTTTTGGCTTTAGACATTAAGCGGATTGACTCATGCTCCATTTGATAACGCAGAAAACATAGGGAACAGCCCTGCTTTTGAAGCGTATTCATGGAAAATTCATATAAATAGTATAAACTCATATTCTAACTGTTTGCAGATAATTCTCGGCTAGAAGGTTTTTAAAGAAAATCACTATCGCTTAACCTAACAAAAGGGAGATAACCTAATAAGGAATACAAGCAAAATGGCCGCCAAAGCCGAAATCACCAGCGGACTACCTTGAACCCTAATCTGTGGGAACAAGCACTGCTACAGGTTAAAACGAATAGGCAGCATCTCGGGCCGGATGTTTCTATCCGAATCGGGTTTAATACCATCTTTGTCGCTGACTGGATATTCAACTGGGATGAAGTGATAGGAATTAATTGTGAATTTCCCCCAATGAACGTGGAGATTGCCATTTAGTCAAGGTTGAAGGTTTATGTGATGTTACCCCGATAGTTATATGACTGTTGCCCCGAAGATCGGACATCCACTCAAGATGACAAGTGGAAATGCATCGTGGCCGAGGAAAAGCGATACCCCACGCTACCTCTCCTATAGACGCTGTCACTTAAAAGGATTCCCCCCCCCCCGACGAGTATTGACGGCCATTCATAAGTGTCCAATCACAGTTACTTGTGTGGCACGTGACTAAAATTTGATATTCTTTATTTGGGCATGAACATGCAAGCTCTCTTTGCGACTGCGTGTTTTCCCGTAATTGCAAAGTATTTGAGGCCGTAGTAAAATACTGGCCTTTTCATTGGTCGTATCAGTAGGTCACGTGTTTCGAGAGGCGTGACGTATAGCCATGAATAATGCTCGAAATACAGATTTGGTGCGCAATTTCAGCCAGAGGCACAGTAGGCACGTGCCTCTGAAGGACCGAGAATGGTGGAAATATAAAACTAGACCGTGTCAACAGGCCCAAATGGAAACCATCAAATAATACAACCAGAGGGCGTGGCAAACCAGCGGTCCCACTAGGTCCCACGAACTAATGGTGACTACCAACATTTTCTTGGTCAATTTAAGTGATTCATTATCTGATCTCACAGGTGCACGAAATTGTGGATTATATGAAGCAAGCGGTAATAGATGACATCCCTAACCTGCAATGGATGGACCAAACTACGAAAACTTATGCACAAGACAAGGTACTGAGCAATTTGCTGAGGAGATAATTATATCTGTGGTTGTAAGCTAGGACCATATGTTCGGTAATGAACTTCTGCTAGAACTCAGGGTTCAAGCAAGGTACCTTGTTGGCTAGCCTGGAATGTTCATTCGGCCAGTTTGGGCGTAACCCTATTTACCCACTGAAATACCCCAACCCGAAACTTTTTATTGGCCTATCTGACAAAACCTCTTTTATTTTTCGAATTTCATTCTAAATTTATAGCTATTCCCTGTAAATTTTGGTGACCAGTACTAAGAAAAAATATTTTCCAACCTCCGAACAGAAATATCTGAGATAGAGTCGGGTTAAGCATCAACAAGCAATTTTTTTTAGGATGGCCTTGGCTGTTTCTGAATGTTCCTCTATACCGTTCTTCATACGCTTCTGCAGGTCTCAAATATATATTTGATTTACCGGTAAAGTATACCAGTGGTAGTTTGGAAAAATATACTTTTTCAATCGCCCAATTATTAGGAGCTCTTGATCAAAAAATATCATTTTGGCTAAATTGAGTGTCAGGTGGCAGTTTAACAGATTTCTCTGACATTCAAGAATGTCTGCAATGAAAATGGAAAGCGTTTCCTTTGAGCCTATGTTACAAACTGAAACGGTTGATTTTGCCTGTTCTTGAAGATCTGGCATTACATACGGATACGAATTAAGCGGAAATAGACAAAATCTACATAACATGCTCGAGATATCTTGCAGGCTTATTCTAGATAACCATATCAGCAATCATGCAGACCCTGATGCAATTTGGATTATCGAGTTAAGGATACAGAGCCCTCCTGCTGACACTTTTGCACACCTCTTAGAATGTGTCTTTGTACCGCTAAAAGTATGCCGTTTCGCTGTGGTAATGTATATATTTGTTGAAAGCGCATTCCTTATGGATTCCAAATATATAAACTTGTTCACTATAAATCTGTAGGTTGGGAAGATATTCAAATTTTAAAAAAATATTTTTTTAAAAACGAGCCTTCTTTTTTAAATGGCTATTTCGTAACTTACATCATCATTTCCTGTAGAAGACAACTCCAACAGGAAATCTGTGTCTTAGTTTTGTCAATTTTGGTGTAGTTCTTTTTCTATTGACATTTAATTCAACTTAAACGTTCAAAACTGTGAGTTGCTCGATTCTGTGAAGAAATATTCCATTAAATATCAATAGAATGAGAACTAGACCAAAATTGATAAAACTGAGACACAGATTTTCTGTTGGAGTTGTCTTCTACAGGAAATGATGAAGTAAGTTACGATGAGTTGATCACTTTTTTGAAATTAGCGTTTAAAAATTAAAATTAAATTTTAAATTAAATTTATTCAAAATCCAAATATCTTCAGAACATACAGATATCCCCAAGGAACGTGCTTTCAAGAAATATACGTTACCATAGCTATGTGGCATACTTTCAGCTGTATAAAGACAAGTTCTAGAGGGTGTGTAAAAGTGTGTGCAGGAGGGCTCAGTACCCTTAAAAGCTTTTTATCCACCTGGAGGTCAATATTTACACACAAAAAATAGTGAATGCGCATTTGGCAATTGGAGCGATATTGCAAGAGGTGGGAAAAATTGACGACGTCTGGTGACTAAAAAGCAACCATATGACTCTACAGGAAAGCATCCGCCGACACCTAACATTCAGACCCGAAAATCCGTTGGATTTCTCGGATGCAGCCTTAGTATCTCAGCCGCGCTTTTATTGCAGCTGTTCATGTGGAGGCAATGAAGTATCCACACGGCCCCTAACACCGGCTTAAGCGGACTTAGAAACGCTAGCTCGGGAGCTGTGATGACGGATCAGCTCAAACAACTCATCTGATGTTACTCGATGAGCAGTATGGACGTCTGATGGAGTAAACGCCTCAACATGGGGTAAACTGGTAAATGCAAGAATACCCAGGAAAACTAACCTGTAATGCCCGACGTCGTACGGCTTACACTTGTCTCACACAACCACGGCTTACACTTGTCTCACACAACCACTGTGGAGATTTCCACTATCAGTTAATAGCCCCTATTCTGTTCATCGCTTTAATTCCATTACTTGATTTTTCCAGTTTTATAAGTAAAACCATTTATTTCTGTAAGACTATTCATCATGTGGATTAGAAATAATTTGGCAAGGTTATTCTGAACTAGGTTAGTAAAAAAACAGTGCCTCGGTGTTCTAAATTTTGTCCTGGTTGCCGAGATATTGATGTTCAAAGTGTGACCATTGCGGGGTTTTTTTCAATATTGTTCAATTGAAAAAAACCCCATAAAATTCAACAGAAAAATACCTCGACCAAAATATTTTTGAAAATGAGGCACCTATATTTTGTTAACCCTACCAGCCCTTGGGGGGGGGGTGCAATATGACCCCCCCCCCCCTCCCCCTCTACCAAACTTTCTGCGCTATCTCCGGAACGACCGACAATGGAGAGCTGAAATTCCGGGACTTCCGGGATTATCACATTGGGGTCATTTTGAGCCTATCTGTATAACCCCCCGAGCAGAGGATCATCGGCAAATTCAAGATGGCGGCCACTTGGGGTACCAGAAAAATTAAGTTTTTGTCATATTTCTTCAAAATTTGTTCTTTTCCACAATGAAAAGTGGGCAAAAACTATTTTATTCCACATCACATTAATATTTACTAATTTATCATGCTGTTTTTTCCGGAGAAATTGTGTGAATAAAAAAATCGGAAAATCTGACCAAAAAATCGACCAAAAATGTCGTTTTTAAAAATGACGAAGCGGCCATCTTGGATTTTTTTTACATTTTCTGGTAGGACTTGACCCAAGGGTATAGTGTGGTAAGTTTCAATCCCCTAGCTCAAGGGGTAAGAAGAATACCCCCCTCCCCCCTCCACCAGGCCTGGACAGGTCCCAAAAAGCCCAGACCAGATAGGGTTAAAGTATACTGACCATGTTCATAGTTCTTACTACAATGGGAAATGTCAGCAATTTGGGTTACACGCACTTAATTATCTCTGTTACAGCTAAAGAAAATGCTCTCCAATTTGGGGTACCCATACTTCATGGTGGACGATGATCAAGTGGACCTCATTTACAATCCGGTAAGATAAATTACATTCAAGCAACGGACATGATGTCAGCAAACTTCTGTAATAGTGAAATAGATATGGCTGTATAAAGTCTTCAGCTATTTTCTTGTTCAATCACATATTTAATTTATATTTTCCTAGGCACCACTGTAAATGCCGGTTCTCGTTTTAATTCGAAAAGCTGTTAATCCGGAGTCTGTCACCGAAGAAAAAATCAATTAAGATCTAAAATGAAGCATAGAGAGTAACATGAATCCTAGAATTACAAAGGTTCGAAAACTACAACTTCTCTCTCTCCCACTCAATATACGCACTCCAGGCCCATCATTTTACATACCCGTGTAAAACGAGACCCAGGCCCAGGAAATCTAGGCGTCCCTCACAGGCTTTTCCATAAAGCGGACAATCATCCAAGTTAGTGCGTCATAGTTAACCCTAACAGGCTAGGGGATCCTCATCCCCACCCTCCTCCCCTACAAAACAGTCTACCCTATATCCGGAAAGACACACATTTGAGAGGTAACATTTCGTGACTTTGTGTCTTGTCATAGTGGAGTCCTTTTGAGCCTACTATCAGAGGATCATGTGTAAATTCAAAGTGGGGGTCATGTGGAGGTATCGAAAAGAAACTTTTTCGTCATTTTTCTTCAAAATGTTTGTTATCTCTGAATAAAACTGAACAAAAGCTATTTTATTTATCATCAGATTATTATGACTAACTTATCATGTAACCTTTGCAAAGAAAATCACATAAATAAAAAGGGCATGGTATGTTTAGATGGGTAAATGACTCCAGAGCAGGTGCGGTAGAAGTGCCAAAAATAAAATATTGCATATACAAGAAATTGTTCAGTTGGCATGAAGTGTCATCATTCTCGAATAAAAGGGCCGTGAAGTAGTGCATTCGTGCAAAATAACAAATGTTAAGGCGAAAACTCGTATTTCTTTCTATAATCATATAAGATAATCGACAACCAGAACCAGAACCAAATTGAAACAGCATACTCGCTGTTTCAATACGTAGTCGTAGACCAACTCTGGTTCTGGCTGATCTTCATATGTTTACAGAGAACAATAAGAATTGTTTTTACCTCAGAATCAACTATTTTGCACAAATGCACTACTTTGCGGCCCTGCTACTCGAGAATCATGAGACTCAGTGCCTTGAAATTTTTCTAACTATACAATATGATATTGTACTTCATGCCAGTTGAGCAATGTCTTGTAGTTAAAGTATTTTATTTTGGTACTTCTGAATTGCACCTGGCCTGGGGCCATTTACCCATCTAAAGATACAAGGTCCTTTTAAAAATCGAGCAAAACACGTATTCGGAGCGGCCATGTTGGACTTCTTTTACGTGTTCTCATAGTGCTTGACACAATGGTATATTGAGGTAAGTTTCAGGCCCATAGCTCAAAGGGTAAGAAAAGGATAGACCGAAATGTCCGCACTCCCTCCCCCAAGACCCGATAGGTTTAAGATTTCAATTCCAGGCAAAAGATAGCTAGCGGAATATTAGTCTGAAATAACTTTTCCTTTGTAACTGGTACATCTGAATTTAATCGCATTTTTATATGTAATTGCAGCTGACAGTGAACAACAACGACTATTTTCAAAATGTTCTGAATGTGAACAGATTTTTGAAAACTGACCTCAATAATCAGCTCAGCATGGGGAATCAACGTGGTAAATGGCGAGGGAACACATATGACACTTTCGCGTTTTACGATTTTAATTGGCACGAGTTGCTCGTCCCGGCAGGCATGTTGCAGTTCCCTCTATACGATTATAAACTGAAACACTACGTCAACTTTGGATCAATGGGCAATTACCTCGGTCATCTGATAATACACGCAGTGGATGAGTGGGGTGAGTTCACAGCCTGTGGATTTTTATTTTTTTTGCGCGTTGAACGCCCTCTGTAATATGTAATATGTATTTTAATCTAGATTGTTTCCATACACGAACATAGTATATTGCCTTTTAACCTGCAGAAAGACTACTGGGTTTTCGAAGAACCGCCGAAAACCCATCTTCGTTGCTAAGATAATTTCTACGCTCACGCTCTGAACGTGCCTTGGTCGGACGGGTTGCCTTTATTGTTCAAACGCAGCCTGTAGCATCATGAGTATGCATGACGCATTATCCATTATCTTTCCGAAACGTGCTCTGAGACGGCATCAGCGACTGTCTGGCATTGTCATTGCATCAGCCTACAGAGGAGGCATGTGCAGTCTACCTGTTTGATTGGTTCGTAAGATGAAATTGACATTTCTGATTTTGCACAATAATGGCAGCCCGTCCGAACAAGGCAAGTTCGAAGTGGAAACGTAGAAATTAGTTTGGTGTAACGAAGATGCCGAAAACCCAGTACCTCGGTTTTCCAAGAAAACAAAAATAACCGAAAACTATAAAAAAAAATAAACTTCTTTTAAGAGTGCAGAACATTATAGGACTACATAGTCAAAACAAAAAAGGCGACGACAGTATGAATCAGGGCCACTATGGTGATGAGTTAGGGCCTTCACCATATTCCATGATGGCCAACGCCATTTATTGGTGATGACCTAAAATATACAGTCATTGTTCATCGCCATTTATTGGTAATGACCAAGCAACAGAGATAGAAGAAGATCCAGAACCATACTTGGACATCAGCAGTTAGCTGTGGGCAAGATGAAATAGTTGAACGGACGCCTGCTTGATGTAACCATTGCCCACGTGTTTTGGTCGCCTGACCAATAACACCCAGAATACAAGCAAATCAACTCGTGCTACAAAGTTAAACCTTCCTTTTCATGGCCAACCAATTACTTGCAACTAGTCAGACGTGGATGGCGGACAGTTTGACTCTTGTGATGGTCTGGCTTGACCCAAAGGGAGGTCGATTACTAATTTGACCCATAGGGTGGTCACGTTGCCCGCCAAGATCAATGCACCGGGTACCATATGCATTGCACCTTAAAATTACAATTTTGATCATTTTTTCTCTCTCAGCGTACGGTATATATCGTAATGTTACTATCTCCATTTTTATATTCTTCAAAGGTGCACATCACATGACCGACGGCTCGTACGAACGAGACGAGAACGGCGAATGGGCCCAATGGTGGTCCGCTACAACACTACAAAACTACACAAGACACCGACAGTGTATTGTGGACCACTTCGCCAACATCACAGCCGGTCCATATACTGTGAATGGTCGCACATACAACGTAGGTAGCACAATTTACATGATAACTCCCGGTTCATCATGTAATACCGGGCATACTATCCAAAGGGCATACATGATAGATTAACCGCCTCCATTTCAAGCGAATTTTCACTTCCAAAGTAGTGGTGGGCTCCAGCTAATCACGATCGCAACAGCTTTCCCGTTACGTATTCTCTCTGGGTCTAGCCCATGGAGCATGAGCGTCTAATGTACCAGATCTTATTGTGGCCAATCATTTGCCTTTGTGGCACATGACTAAACTTCATTATATTCCTTATATGGCATGCCTGCATGTCATGCTATATATTTTTTGTATTTAGAATTTCGGTTGTAAGAAAATAAATGTTCATTGGTTGTCAATACGTGATATAAGCAACCTCCCACTGAACGGCATGTAAAATTGAGGCTTACGACGGGCGCGTCAGAAAATTTGTTAAAATTAGATCTTATTCAAATTTGTTGTTGATATATTGCGTAAACATAAACCCATATTAATCATCAAATGTCTGTAGCTCGGAGAAATCTGAAAAGATTATGTATTTGGGGGTTTTAGATGCACAATAAAAGAAAATAAATAAATATACAGTGATATCATGCCCTCCCGGTGGGGGCCATCAGAGTAGAAGAAAATAAAATAAATGAACATCGCACCCCCCCAGAACCTATAAGGTACGATGGACCTGGGTCCCGAGAATGCACCGAAGCCTTTTTTGAAATTTGTTCAGATATTAATGCCAGTATGTATGCTTGTCTTTTACAGGTGAAGATAAGGGCGAACGATTATGCCACTGAAGGTATTGCAGAGATAGGTGGTCTGAGGTTGGCCTACAACGTGAGTAACAGATTTTAACCAAACTTGATAAATTAATGTCCTACCAACGCTCCCCATTTGTTTATGTCGCTAAAGAATCTTGCTGCATCCATCGAACTTCGAGTTCAGTGCCCCATCTCAGGAATACTTATGAACCGCGGTTACTTTGTCTGTGTACTTGGATTGGTCCACTTGTTGTCAAGAAGGGGTTGGAGTTTCAAAACGGTTTTAGTTCAGATAGCAATCTCTATATCTCACGAATCTACCCCACGCTGGGGAGTAAGCTGACGCCACGTTGACTGCACAGCGGTGGGGTTAAAATATATTCGACCACGCTGGTGTTGTTTCTTGCATTTACCATGTTTAACCCATGCTGATTCCATAAAATTCTCTCGATATTCATCCGCTAACCACACCTGGCCTGGGAGGGTGGGGGGGGGGCACTTTCGCCCCCGCCCCCAGTTTTTTTTGTTCCTATCTCCGGTACGAAAGAAAATGAGAGCTGAAACTCCGTGACTTTGTAAATTATCATATTAGGGTCATTTTGAGCATATTTGCATGATCCACCCCCTCAAAGATGACCTCTAGGAAATATTCTATGTAACGCATCGGTCTAAAATAGCAATTAACTTAACATTCGCTGTAGAATCTTATAAACTCCTATGAAACATATCGATATACTTGATTTAAAATGTATATTGTTTATAATTGCCCCACCGCACCACAGCTGGTGACCCAGTGCGCCCCATATACATGGGGCAAACTGAGACACTTTCTTGACATTTTAAAAACGAATTCTGGAGAAAAGTATAACGGATATTTCAGAATTTTTTGTATGATTATGTCATACTAACTGTTAGTTCTACAGGACAATAATAGCCCAGACTTTTTGCAAAACGGTGAAAAATGTCTCAGTGTACCCCAATATTCCCTATTCGGTTAAGCCAACAAAGAAGCCCGTATCTTCAGCGGTCCCTTACATCGATTCGGAAAGGGTGTCATGATTGGTGAATGCTCGCGTTAATGCAAGAGGACAGGCCCAATATCTTACAGCGATAAATAACATGGAGGCGCGTTAATAAGACATAAATGACCACGTATGTTTAGATGGGTCAACGGCCCCACAGCAGATGTGGTAGAAATACCAAAAATAAAATATTGCATATACAAGAAACAACTCAGTTGGCATGAAGTACAATATTATATTGTATACTCAGAAAAGTTTCAAATAACAGGGTCGTGAAGTAGTGCATTCGTGCAAAATCGCCAATTTTGAGGCAAAAACACCTCAAATTTCTTTATATAAACATATGAAGATAAACAATAACCAGAACCAGCTTGATATTGTATACTCGCTGTTCCAATATGTAGTCGTAGGTCAAATCTGGTTCTGGTTATCGTTTATCTTCATGTGTTTTCAGAGAAGAATATAAATTGTTTCCACCTCAGAATCAACTATTTTTTACTTCATGCCCATTGAACAATTCTTGTTGTGGAAGTATTTTATGTTGGTATACTCTGTATTGCATCTGACCTGGGGACATTTACCCATCTAAAGATACAAGGTCCTTTATCTAAATTGCAGATTTAACACATTCAAATGGATCGCAACATCGTGGCTGATCACGTGTTCCAGCTCGACGCAGCAGAGTTCTGAATATATTCAACTATTGCTGATTGTTATGCCAATGTTATCAGTGTTGAAATTAGATTATTGGGAAATAATTTTACCCAAAGATCTATATACATTTACAAGTCATCAAACCATGATTTGATGAGTAGATCCTTTCATCTTCTGATTTGTATATCTTGTTTATTCAGTCGGAATTATATTTTTCAGGCATTCAAATCCTGGGAAAAACAAAATAGAGTTGAGACGACATTACCCGGCCTCGGACTTACAAATGATCAGATATATTTTCTGTCTTACGCTCAGGTACAAAGTACAGTTCAGCAAATAGAATTTCCGTGATATACTCTAAAATTCCAACGGAACTTTGATTCAAAACGATATATAGGCCTACATATACAGTACTGAAGTTTTAATATTTTTTCTCCAACATCCTCCATGCATGTGCGTTTAAAATATTTATTATAATAGCGAAAGATAAATTGTATGCGGAGCCATCCGTCAATTTCTTTTATTATTAATATTTTTTTAAATCTCCAAAGTGACTTATTAAAATGGGCAGACTTTAATTTGATATTTTTTTTTTTCTCAAATCGGGTTAAATACCAAAAACAATATCTACAGAATCCCCCGTAATTTTATCTCTGTTATGGTTAAATGTATTCAAAAGTATTTTCTACCGATACACATGCGTATGTTAACCATAGTCGCAATTTTCTGCTTCAGACCTGGTGCAACGTCAGAACAGACGCCAGCTCCTATCGTGCAGTCAGTAATGGGATGGTGCCAGAAGAAATTATGTAAGTATTACGTTTCTGCACAACACGCAATGTTATTTAGACATACTACGGAATACAGTAGGTTGGTTAATCCATTACCACATTCTAATTTAAACAAAACACAACGAGTAACGGTATGGATAGAGTAAAGTAATATATTACATGCATATGTAACCGCCATCCATCATGAAGATTTCCGGTAAATTTTGATATTCGAAACAAGCATGCATGGTCTTGTCATATTTTATATTGTCAATGAAAAATTAATAATCATACTTGCAGGTTTCTTTGCTTGAAAAATTTGAATTGTTTTATTTAAATATTACCTCGTATATATATAGTACCGTTTTTACCCCTCGGTCATTTTGTATGGCCTATAGGATATTGTCGTCATTAGCGTCGTCCGTCTGTTCTTCGTTCTTGTTAACACGATATAGCTCGAAAAATAAAAGTCACACTTTTCAAATTCATATCGCATATGAAGTTGGCGATGAATCAGATGCCTATTGAAAATGACCGACCTTGACCCATTTTTTCTATGTCCAATACGTTTACTTCCAGTATTCCCAATGCTGGTAGCAAATTATCTCTTGAAGGATTGTAGTTAGCCTTCCTAGCTTTATTTAGTTACTCGTCAGAATCCTATTTGATATTAAACTATTCAAGTAAATGTAGACCCAACATCCCTAGATATTTCAGGTGCATATTTTACTCTCTTGTAATGCGAACATTCAACTATCTTGGTAAATCATTTATATCTGTATTATCCAACAGCAAAGTTTCCTTTACTGCAGGGAATCCAATACCATACAGAAGTAGTAGGGGAAGCGTATCACAGTTATTGCACAAGCCTCCCAAATGCACATAGCCACCGCGATCCACCGAGCTCTGTCATACGTCATTAACGATTTATATTTGTATAAATTATTGCGTCTGGATATTAATAAATTACATACGTTACAATTTACCTGAATATATATATTAAAGATCTACATATGGTATTATAAATAAATTCTCCGAATTTATACGATAATCGTTAATAACGATTCAAAACATGGAGTCTATTTTAGGTTTCATACCGCTTTTACAAAAAGGTGTTATTTCGATAAAAATATATGTAGTACGGGTTCATAGCAATAAATTCTCCGAATCTATACGTTAAGCGTTCATATATATTGTAGGTCCTATTAATTTTTACAAATTGCAATTAGTATTACCAAACACTCGGTATATATATATTTAACCTCGCTATACGGGTAGGAGGCGGTCATGATACATAATTGTATTGATTTTAATACCTGTCAATGCGAAGGGGGGTAGGAGGCGGTCATGATACATAATTGTATTGATTTTAATACCTGTCAATGCGAAGGGGTGTATAGGGGTAACAGGTGTCATCGAATAAACAGAAATCACTCGGTGTGAATATAAGCATGCGTTTCAATTATAACTTACAGAACTCGATTGCAATTAGTATATGGTAATATTAGGGGTTCGAGTGTTTATATTTACAGACCGATATCGATTTAATTAGGGCAATTATACAATACAATCAACGTATAGCGGGAGTTGAAAGGGTATACCGTGAAATAGATCATTATTTGAGAACAGCTTGTCGAAATATATATACCTCTAATAGAATTCAATTTATATCTTACTTCGGAATGGCGAATTTACTGAAAAATACCATCGAACCTAAAGAATCGTACGTAAGTATTGTAATTTTATTACGATCTACTCGCAGATAATACCGATACGTTTTTATTATACGACTTTGTCGATATAACGATGTACATAGCGAACGGCGTTGTAAATGATCGATTATAAATGATTTGAATACAAGGGCTACTCACTTTTAATATTTCAACTCTATATTTTTTTATAGGCTAACAACTCTACGTGGGCCGGATTCGTACGAGAAAATGCGGACATTTTAGGTAGTTCCGTTTGGCCTAGTTTGGAGACTGTATTCGCCATAGATGGGGTCGTTGAAACACGGCCCGTTTATAATGACGATGATTGGAATCTGAATATAAGAAGTCCGACGACTATTCTCCTAAATAATTCCCCTTCACTTCCGGAGATTAAAACACGTAAATGTGTGGACGAATTATCCCGTTTATTCTCGCCCAGAGTTTGCAAAAACTGTAATCAGTCATTAGACGTGGAAGTTTGCGGAAAATGTCGAGTTAGTTTATGTCGAAATTGTACGTGTTTCGCTCGACAGGTGTCATTCGCGGTTTTTATGTGTCCGAGCTGTTGTAGTTGTGAGTTTGTCGCTATTGGCGAATGAAGCAACCGAAATAATCAAAACCTGTGATAACTTGGACTTACTGGACTAACATACTTTTCATTACAGGATACTCGGTAACGACTAAGTTCATATAAAGTCCTATATGACCACAACCACGGGGTAAACTCAAAGTCATATATTTATTTATAGACACCCGAACCACCACCCTACACACCACCCACCACACCACCACCACCACACCGAGCCCTGGTGGCAAATCTGTGACCACTCGAACTGGAACTAGTGCGAGATAACTCCGGGCTGTCACGTAACCCGACAGTGATCTTTGTCGCATCATTATTAATATCCGCCATTGTGAAAGTACATCTGACCTTATTTAAAACGCTTCATAACCCGACTATGTAGTATATACGGATCGACACTAGTCAGGGTCGGTTAACTACATATCCCCGCGTTTTTGGCGACCTGATATATATTATTAACAACCGTAAAACTAGCCGGGTTGTAAGGGTCGTGGTGAACATCGTATAAGAAACCCTTCATGACCTAAGGTTAACTAATGAGTAAAGTGAACTAACACATCCTTTATGTTATCGACAACTTTTAATACGAGTAACAGATAGTCGGTACAAATAACACGCGCACACACACACACACACAGACAGAACTGAATTCGAATACATCGTTATAAGTTATTTCCGCTATCGACGCATGGACAAGCTCCAGTTTTCCGATGTTTTAACATGTTGGAGCGATTGGCAAACTTACGATAGCATCCATAGCATTGAGAACTCATATCTGCTTTGGAACAACCGTACCACACTAGTCTCACGAAATTACCAAAGATGAATGATAGAGTTAAACATCGACATTCGGCTAAAGTGATATGACTCTATTTGCCAACAGGGGGCGTCGTTTCATACGTCATCATCGGAGTTATCTACCCCTAGTTCCAGTTTTTGTTACCAGGGCAATGAGTGGTCAATACGACCGAACATGGAAAAACCCTGATGTAAGTTGAGGACCCGGATGTAAAACTACAATACACAGGGAAGTGACCTTTGACCCTGCGCTGCTCGGAAGTGACGTTATCGTACACAGGCACACACACACACACACATACATACGCGGTGCACCCTGTACCCTATAGCCCGTAGGGCATAGGGTACACTAGGGTGTGGGTGCATCAGGTATGTGTGTGTGTGTGTGTGTGCCTGCGTACGATAACGTCACTTCCGAGTAGCGCAGGGTCAAAGGCCACTTCCCTGGGTATTGTAGTTTTACATCCGGGTCCTCATCTTACATCCGGGTCCTCATCTTACATCAGGGTTTTTCCATGTTCGGTCGTATTGACCACTCATTGCCCTGGTGACAAAAACTGGAACTAGGGGGAGATAACTCCGATGATGACGTATGAAACGACGCCCCCTGTTGGTAAATAGAGTCATATCACTTTAGCCGAATGTCGATGTTTAACTCTATCATTCATCTTTCGTAATTTCGTGAGACTAGTGTGGTACGGTTGTTCCAAAGCAGATATGAGTTCTCAATGCTATGGATGCTATCGTAAGTTTGCCAATCGCTCCAACATGTTAAAACATCGGAAAACTGGAGCTTGTCCATGCGTCGATAGCGGAAATAACTTATAACGATCTATTCGAATTCAGTTCTGTCTGTATGTGTGTGTGTGTGTGTGCGTGTTATTTGTACCGACTATCTGTTACTCGTATTAAAAGTTGTCGATAACATAAAGGATGTGTTAGTTCACTTTACTCATTAGTTAACCTTAGGTCATGAAGGGTTTCTTATACGATGTTCACCACGACCCTTACAACCCGGCTAGTTTTACGGTTGTTAATAATATATATCAGGTCGCCAAAAACGCGGGGATATGTAGTTAACCGACCCTGACTAGTGTCGATCCGTATATACTACATAGTCGGGTTATGAAGCGTTTTAAATAAGGTCAGATGTACTTTTACAATGGCGGATATTAATAATGATGCGACAAAGATCACTGTCGGGTTACGTGACAGCCCGGAGTTATCTCGCACTAGTTCCAGTTTTTGCCACCAGGGTCACGAGTGGTCAACACGACAGATGATGTCACAAGTCGCTCGGTGGTGGTGGTGGTGGTGGTGGTGGTGTCTGTACATATAGGACTTTATATGAACTTTCGTGACCTTTTGAGTCCTATCCCGGTGGTGGTGGTGGTGGTGTCTGTACATATAGGACTTTATATGAACTTTCGTGACCTTTTGAGTCCTATCCCGGTGGTGGTGGTGTCTGTACATGAAAAGTTCTTAAAATCCACGTAAGTCCAAGAATAGTCCGAGGAAGTTTCCGAAAGTTCATGAAAAGTTCTTAAAATCCACACAAGTCCAAGAATAGTCCGAGGAAGTCCCCCAAAAGTTCATGAAAAGTTCGTAAAAATCCACGCAAGTCCAAGAATAGTCCGAGGAAGTCCCCAAAAGTTCATGAAAAGTTCCTAAAAATCTACGCAAGTCCAAGAATAGTCCAAGAATAGTCCCCAAAAGTTCATGAAAAGTTCCTAAAAATCCACGCAAGTCCAAGAATAGTCCGAGGAAGCCCCCAAAAGTTGATGAAAAGTTCCTAAAAATCCACGCAAGTCCAAGAATAATCACAGGCTTTGATTATTTCGATTGCTTCATTCGCCAATAGCGACAAACTCACAACTACAACAGCTCGGACACATAAAAACCGCGAATGACACCTGTCGAGCGAAACACGTACAATTTCGACATAAACTAACTCGACATTTTCCGCAAACTTCCACGTCTAATGACTGATTACAGTTTTTGCAAACTCTGGGCGAGAATAAACGGGATAATTCGTCCACACATTTACGTGTTTTAATCTCCGGAAGTGAAGGGGAATTATTTAGGAGAATAATCGTCGGACTTCTTATATTCAGATTCCAATCATCGTCATTATAAACGGGCCGTGTTTCAACGACCCCATCTATGGCGAATACAGTCTCCAAACTAGGCCAACCGGAACTACCTAAAATGTCCGCATTTTCTCGTACGAATCCGGCCCACGTAGAGTTGTTAGCCTATAAAAAATATAGAGTTGAATATTAAAAGTGAGTAGCCCTTGTATTCAAATCATTTATAATCGATCATTTACAACGCCGTTCGCTATGTACATCGTTATATCGACAAAGTCGTATAATAAAAACGTATCGGTATTATCTGCGAGTAGATCGTAATAAAATTACAATACTTACGTACGATTCTTTAGGTTCGATGGTATTTTTCAGTAAATTCGCCATTCCGAAGTAAGATATAAATTGAATTCTATTAGAGGTATATATATTTCGACAAGCGGTTCTCAAATAATGATCTATTTCACGGTATACCCTTTCAACTCCCGCTATACGTTGATTGTATTGTATAATTGCCCTAATTAAATCGATATCGGTCTGTAAATATAAACACTCGAACCCCTAATATTACCATATACTAATTGCAATCGAGTTCTGTAAGTTATAATTGAAACGCATGCTTATATTCACACCGAGTGATTTCTGTTTATTCGATGACACCTGTTACCCCTATACACCCCTTCGCATTGACAGGTATTAAAATCAATACAATTATGTATCATGACCGCCTCCTACCCGTATAGCGAGGTTAAATATATATATACCGAGTGTTTGGTAATACTAATTGCAATTTGTAAAAATTAATAGGACCTACAATATATATGAACGCTTAACGTACAGATTCGGAGAATTTATTGCTATGAACCCGTACTACATATATTTTTATCGAAATAACACCTTTTTGTAAAAGCGGTATGAAACCTAAAATATACTCCGTGTTTTGAATCGTTATTAACGATTATCGTATAAATTCGGAGAATTTATTTATAATACCATATGTAGATCTTTAATATATATATTCAGGTAAATTGTAACGTATGTAATTTATTAATATCCAGACGCAATAATTTATACAAATATAAATCGTTAATGACGTATGACAGCGCTCGGTGGATCGCGGTGGCTATGTGCATTTGGGAGGCTTGTGCAATAACTGTGATACGCTTCCCCTACTACTTACAGATTTATTCTAAAATAAAAAATTGGACATTCTCTCTTAAGAACCTTGAGTGAAAAGTTCACTCAAGTAAAAGTGGAAATTCATCATGCTTAAGTTGAGTGACATTCACTCAAATTTCACTCAAATTTGAGTTGATAACTCAAGTTGAACTCACTCAGCTTGAGTGAAAGTCACCCAAATTTATCGCTTTTGAACTTTTTCGCTCAAGTGCTGGAGCGCGATGAATGTCCCCTCTTACTCTAGTGAATTCACTCAAGCTTTTAGACAGTTTCTTAAATGTCCGAAACCATCGAAATATTGAGCGCATGGATAATTTCTTCCATTTCGTTTATTTCTGCAGGGTCAATGAAGGTTTACGACAATTCGAAACTTTCTCAGACGTATTCAAGTGCAAGAAGGACTCGTCTATGAATGTCAACAACCGGTGCCGTGTGTTTTGATATGGCCGTGAATTCAGACTCTGCAAGCTACCGGATAACATACCAGCATATTACGAAATTACTACGCCAACATTAGTCGGAGTCATTATTACTTTGCTCACATTAATGATCATATACAGTACAATCACATGATTGTTGAGATTATGCAAAAAGTATGATATTATAACAATACATTGTGACCCAGGTTGTCGGCAAGACTCAATGAAAAGCGTTGGAGGTGATTTCGTCCTCAACTCGTCCCAAACTTGAGTTAAATCGTCCCCAGCTTTGAGCCAATATCATTTTATCTCTGTATCATTTTCTGAACATAGCAATATTTTATCAGACTCGATGGTAAAATTTGATTTTTGTTTGCGAACGATTTGACTCAAAGTTGGAAACGAATTAACTCAAAGCTGGGGACAATTTGACAAGTTGGAGACGAGTTGGTTGGGGACGAGTTGGTTTGGGAACGAAGTAACCTGTATTCATAGAAAGACACGGATAGGCATAACTGGGATATTCTTAGAAAGGAAAGATATTTTCCCAAAGAACCACATCTTAGTTTGGTGAAGAAATATAATGGCTTAACCTTGGATGAAAGGCATTGTTTTATTACAGAATAACCGGTAAATGAAAAATAAAATTGGTTCTCAACACGTGAAAGACATAATAGCGCCGAAGACAACAGAGTTTATATTTCGAATGACATGCCCACCAATGTCGATTCTTGTAAGTTGTGTCCTCGTTTCCAAGTTATCTGTGTGTGAATTACATGTATCGTTTCTACTAAGTTATCTATGTGTGAGTTTCATGCTTGGTTTCCAAATTATCTATGTGTGAGCTACATGTATAGTTTCCAAATTATCTATGTGTGAGCTACAAGTATCGTGTGCCGGGTGTATATGTGTGAGCTGCATCGAAGTATCGTTTCCAGGTTATATTATGTGCACGCAACATGTATCGTTTCCAAGTTGTCTTTGTGTGGCTATGTGTGAGCTACAAGTATCGTCTCCAAGTTTTCAATGTGCGAGCTACATTTATCGTTTCCAAGTCATCTATGTGTGGCTACAATTAACCTCTTTAAGTTATCGATGTGTGAGCTGCATGTATCGTTTTCAATTTATCCGTGTGTGAGCTACATATATCGGTTCCAAATTACCTATGTGTGATGTACATGTATCGTTTCCAAGTCATCTATGTGTGGCTATGTGTGAGCTACATGTATCGTTTCCAGGTTATATTATGTGCACGCAACATGTATCGTTTCCAAGTTGTCTTTGTGTGGCTATGTGTGAGCTACAAGTATCGTTTCCAAGTTATCTATGTTTGAGCTACAAGTGTCGTCTCCAAATTATAGATGTGTGATCCACATGTAGGCCTATCGTTCTCAGGTTATCTATGTGTGAGCTACATGTATCGTTCCCAAGTTATCTATGTGTGAGCTACATGTATCGTTCCCAAGTTATCTATGTGTGAGCTACATGTATCGTTCCCAAGTTATCTATGTGTGAGCTACATGTATCGTTCCCAAGTTATCTATGTGTGAGCTACATGTATCGTTCCAAGTTATCTATGTGTGAGCTACATGTATCGTTCCAAGTTATCTATGTGTGAGCTACATGTATCGTTCCAAGTTATCTATGTGTGAGCTACATGTATCGTTCCAAGTTATCTATATGTGAGCTACATGTATCGTTCCAAGTTATCTATGTGTGAGCTACATGTATCGTTCCAAGTTATCTATGTGTGAGCTACATGTATCGTTCCCAAGTTATCTATGTGTGAGCTACATGTATCGTTCCAAGTTATCTATGTGTGAGCTACATGTATCGTTCCAAGTTATCTATGTGTGAGCTACATGTATCGTTCCCAAGTTATCTATGTGTGAGCTACATGTATCGTTCCAAGTTATCTATGTGTGAGCTACATGTATCGCTTCCAGGTTATCTGTGTGTACAATCGCATGATTGTTGACATTATGCAAAAAGTATGATATTATGACAATACATTGTGACTCAGGTTGTCGACAAGACTGGGTGGAGGTCATTTCGTCCCCAAATCAACTGGTCCCTGACCAACTCGCCCCCAACTTGAATTGAATCGTCCCCAGCTTTGAGTCAATATCATTTTTTCAGATTCGATGGTAAAATTTGATTTTTGTTTCGGGACCATTTGACTCAAGGTTGGGAACGAATTAACTCAAAGCTGGGGACAATTTGACAAGTTGGAGACGAGTTGGTTGGGGACGAGTTGGTATGGGAACGAAGTGACCTGAATTCATAGAAAGGCACGGATAGGCATAACTGGAACTGACGTTGGTACATTCTTAGAAAGGAAAGATATTTTCCCAAAGAACCACATTTTAGTTTGGTGAAGAAATAAATGGCTTAACCTTGGATGAAAGACATTGTTTTATTACATAATAACCGGTAAATAAAAAATAAAATTGGTTCTCAACACGTAAAAACATAATAGCGCCGAAGACAACAGAGTGTATATTTCGGATGACCTGCCGACCAATATCAATTCTTGTGAGCTGTGTCCTCGTTTCCAAGTTATCTGTGTGTGAATTACTTGTATCGTCTCTACTAAGTTATCTATGTGTGAGTTTCATGCTTGGTTTCCAAATTATCTATGTGTGAGCTACATGTATAATTTTCAAGTTATCTATGTGTGAGCTACAAGTATCGTGTGCCGGTAGCTTGAAGTATCGTTTCCAGGTTACATATGTGCACGCAACATGTATCGTTTCCAAGTTATATGTGTGAGCTATATGTATCGTTTCCAAGTTATGTATGTGTGGCTATGTGTGAGCTGTGAGTTACATGTATCGTTTCCCAGTTATATATGTGTGAGCTACATTGAACTATCGTTTCCAAGTTATCTATGTGTGAGCTACATGTATCCTTCTAAGTTTTCTATGTGTGAGCTACAAGTGTCGTCTCCAAATTATAGATGTGTGATCCACATGTAGGCCTATCGTTCCCAAGTTATCTATGTGTGAGCTACATGTATCGTTCCCAAGTTATCTATGTGTGAGCTTGAACATATTTCGGCTGCATGTATCGTTTCCAGGTTATCCATGTGTGCGCTACATGTATCGTTTCCAGTTATCTATATGTGAGTTACATGTATCGTTTCCAGGTTATCTGTGTGTGAGCGTATACATGTATCGTTTCCAATTTATCCATGTGTGAGCTACATGTATGAAAAGTATGATAGAAACCCAATAAATACATTTCTGAAAAGAATTAAGAGAACTGTTGTGGAGTTCGGACAGCCTTGAAAAAAAGTATCGAATTTCGAAACATTTTCTCGAGCAAACCTTGAAGTTATTGGTTTTTTCAGAAGGAGACGGTAATTTTAAGCAATTGTCTCAATTGTATTCACATAAAAAAATTTTAATGCAAATAAAAAAAAACATTATTATTTACAATCGATTGCCTCCTATTAAACTTGCGTGCGAAGCACTGAGAACCCCTTGGTCTAGGGTCATCTAAATAAGGCTCTGGTTGCAAACAGGCAGTCGATGGCAACAAACAATGGTTGATGAACTGCCAGTTTATCCAGAAAATCAATCTGATACCTTTGTGAAGTATGTTTTGTGGTCCTATTCTCATTCTTGACATATGGTGGTTAATGATAAAACAGAGAAGCACTACTGGACATAGGTTACGCACAATTATGGCTGAAACCCAAGACCACATGTAGGTTCATTAAGCCTATGCCATCTCTTCCTTGGGTTTTTTATACTTAAAATACAATTGTTCGCAAACTTTGGTCCAGTGACCCTCAAAAATAGGTCATTTTTCGATAGATTTCTTCTCTATAACCACATGCATGTATTACGTCAGTTTAGTGCTTTCAGACAAAGTCATTCTGGCGATATGGCGATAACGAGAAAACAAGAGGTGGACAGACGGACGTACGTATATAATGACAATACCCCAAGTCCATGATAAGATTGTGTCTAGTGTAAGGTCAGTAAGCCTCAGCCTTATCATTCTTGAAATATGGCGGTGACGGTGACGAATGGCCCAATTTTAACCCAGTGACCCAAACAAAATAGGTCACTCATTAACTTCAAAATCTTTCTGCTCTATGACCACTTTCGTGTGTTTAAAGGTGAACTGCAAAGGTTTTCATATTTCCCTATTTATATACTTCGCGGGCTAGTTAATGGTGGAAATATCAGCTCAAATACTCTGTTTGCTTTTATTTGAAGTATTTTGTCTCCTGGTAGCTTTTGAAAAGTGATTTAAAGTTGGCATCTTAAGCCCGGCCGATTTCAGAAATGAAATCCGCATCGCTTATCTGGCCTTGTTTGACGTTCGATTGTGACGTCACATCAGACCATCTTGCCAGGCGTCAATACTTGTAACGTTCAGTCTCCGGGCGGCTGGTCTGACGTGACGTCACAAGCAAGGAAAGATAAGCGATGACGTTTTGCAAATCTGAATTCAGCTGTGCTAGGGGTACCAACGTTTAAAAAGATTTTAGCAGACAAGATAATTCAAATTTAACCAAGTGAAGTAGATAGACCGGTATTTCTATCATTATTCAACCTATATAAAATGTGAAAAGGGGAATCTAAAAACCTTTGCATTTCACCTTTAAGTAAGTTTGGTTGTCCTAAGCATATTCGATCTGAAGATATGGTGGCAACAGGCAATTTTGGAAAAATGACACATTTTGACCTGGTGACCTGAAAAATATTGGCCAACCTCGCTACTTTTTATTAGGCTTCTGCTCTATGGCCATATATATGTGTGATGTATGTTTGATACTCCTGGGCATATTCATGCTTGAGATACGGTGGTAACGACAAAATGGTGATAGACGCACGGACGTAAATGATGACAATACTCCAAGGGCATATTGGCCGAGGGGTAGTGGATTTTCTGTCTTGCGGGCGAAAGTGTATGCATTCACATCTAGTGTGGAGAACAGAGTAACAGATCGCATTTTTGTCTATACGGAAACAATAAAATGGTACCATTCCACCGGCTTACTTCGTGTGCATACACTGATTATGTGTTCAAATAGCCACTTTGGAAGATCTTTTTAGTCGAGTAAAAGAAGATTGTATTTTAGATTAATTGAGAGAGATCGGTTTGTTGTATAAATGTTAATGTATTTACATGTTTTAATGCATTAGTTTACTGAGTTATTACTTGAATACTTAGAATTTTGTTTGATTGTGGCTATATAGCTGAAATATTGCTGAACGCGACATTAAACCTTAATTCTCTCTCTTTTAAACACCAGACTGATTAAATAATTAAGGAATGAGTTAATCAGTCAGGTTAATCATTTCGTATACCAACAATACATAACGACAATGTTAGTATTTACTACGAACAACGCAGAAGGCAGGTTGTAAAGTTTGATAACAATCATTTATTTGCTTCAACAAATAATGCATTAATTACATTAACAAAGCAACAAAATCGGCATATATGTTAATTAATCGCATTTTCGTCCAATTTTTTGGAAATTGTTCGGTGGTCATTCTGTTTCCGTATATCAGTCCTTGGAACATTAAAAACAACAATTGTTTTCTAATCGGCGTTTATGTTGATTATCGATACAATCAAAATGAACTATGGCAACGTCCTGTCCCTACCTACGTGGCAGGGCGTTACTAATAATGAAAAATACCTGGAGTATATACAATCGCACTATAATACACTCAGTCGTAAAAAATTTTAATGGTTTTCTAATGAGACAAAGTGGCTGCTATGAGAGACAAGACAACATAAGACAAAGATGGCCGTTGTGAGAGACGAGAAAACATAAAGCAAAGATGGTCGCTGTGAAAGACGAGACAACATAAGATAAGATGGTCGCTGTGAGAGACAAGACAAAACAGGAGATGAAGATGGTAACTGTGAGATACGAGACAACATGAGACAAAGATGATCGCTGTGAGAGACGAGACAACATGAGACAAAGATGGTCGCTGTGGGGGACGAGACAAAACAAAGATGACCGCAGTGGAAGAAGATACACCGTGAGACAAAGATGGCCGCTTTGAGAGACGAGACAACATGTGACAAAAGATGTTTGCTGTGAAGGAGATAAACGATCAGTCAAAGACCGCAGCTGTGAGAGACGAGATAGCATGAGAAAAAGATGACCGCTGCGAAGACCACATAAGGGGGGTTGCATAGAGGGTAGAAGTAGTAATGAGTTTCTAGTTTTGAACATGACTCGAAGCTTTGGTTCAACTGTACCGTTAGCGAGCATAAATTATATTTAGTTTTATTGTACACTGTAATATAAAAACCGGACACACAATGACATGACACAAACGAGCAACTTAGCCAGGCACTCGTGGATTCGAAAGAAGGAGGAAATAGTAACTGGGTGTGGACGTAGGCCTACACATACACGGTCTATGGGTCCGGGTGGGGTGCGAGGGGGTCTGTGTTTATTTGTTATTCTGGTTGAAAAAATTCTCTACATGGAAGCTAATAGTACCCTGTACCGCTGACAGGTCCATACGACAAGGGTACCCCTGAAAGTTCCATACGATAAAAGTACAGATGATGGTGTCATACGATAAAGGTACTGATACTAGTTCAATACTATAAAGGTGCCGCTGATAATTCCATACGATAAAGGTATCGTTGATAGTGCCATACGATAAAAATACCGCTGATAGTACGACACGATAAAGGTACTTATGATAATTTCATACGATAAAGGTACCGCGGATAGTTCCATACGATAAAGGTACCGCTGATAGTGCCATACGATAAAGGTACCGCTGATAGTACAATACGATAAAGGTACTGATAACAGTTTCATGCGATAAAGGTACCGCTGATAGTTCCATACGATCAATCAATCAATCAATCAAAAATCAATCAAAATGTATTTATTGTCGATAAAGGTACCGCTGATAGTTCCATACTATAAAGACACCGTTGAGAGTGCCATACGATAAAGGTACCGTTGATAGTGCCATACAATAAAAATACCGCTGATAGTGCCATACGATAAAGATATCGTTGATAGTGCCATACGATAAAGGTACCGTTGATAGCGCCATACGATAAAGGTGCCGTTGATAGTGCCATACGATAAAGGTACGGTTGAGAGTGCCATACGATAAAGGTACTGTTGAGAGTGCCATACGATAAAGGTGCCGTTGATAGTGCCATACGATAAAAGTACCGTTGATAGTGCCATACGATAAAGGTGCCTTTGATAGTGCCATACGATAAAGGTACCGTTGATATTGCCATACGATAAAGGTGCCGTTGATAATGCCATACGATAAAGGTATCGTTGATAGTGCCATACGATAAAGGTGCCGTTGATAGTGCCAAATGATAAAGGTGCCGTTGATAGTGCCATACAATAAAGGTACCGTTTAGAGTGCCATACGATAAAGGTGCCGTTGATAGTGCCATACGATAAAGGAGTCGTTGATAGTGCCATACGATAAAGTTATCGTTGATAGTGCCATACGATAAAGGTACCGCTGGTAGTTCCATACGATAAAGGTGCCGTTGATTGTGCCATACGATAAAGGTACCGTTGATAGGTCCATATGATGAAGGCACCACTGATAGTTCCATATGATAAAGGTACCGCTGATAGTATCATACGATAAAGGTGCTGGCGATAATTTCATGCGATAACGGTACCGCTGATAGTACCATACGATAAAGGTACCACTGACAGTGCCATACGATAAAGGTACTGACGATAATTTTATACGATAACGGATAACGGTACCGCTGATAGTTTCATACGCTAAAGGTGCCGCTGACTGATTGTGAACGCAGACATCCATTGGCTGTTTGACTGAAATCTTGTTTTTGTCATGGACCATCTCTCGAAGTTCTTATAATGTAGTCCTCCAAAAAACAACGACATTGAACATGGTTTGATCCGAAGATTTTGCTTGGTGGTCAAAAAATACCCAGGATAAATGTACCATAAGCCGTGTGGTAATTTGCGCAATAGTGTTACCATAGTGAATGTGCCATGAATTCATCATGGTTATAACACCAAGGTAAGTCAACCATAGCATTACCAGCACTTGTTATGGTATAATTGTACCATGATCATTGTATCATGGCAATGTACCGTGATAAATTGACCTTTGCAACGGAAGTCACGTGACCGAAAGTGACGTCATCCGTGATGTCCCCGGATGTTTTCCCCATATAAGGGCCCTGCTCGTCAGTCAGCTTTTGTCCATGGAGAACATCTGCGTCCATAATCAAAAGGCCGTTTACGTACGAAACCGTTCTGACCAAAACATATCTAAAAGTATTTTAAGAATCCTTACAAACGCGAGTTTCTTCATAAGAGACAATTAAGGCGCGGTCAACAGTTTCCAATGATGTTAGCAGGAGATGATGTGGTTCTTGTCGTCGAAAACTTTATGACTTCAAGAACCTGCAGTGACTTATAGTGACTTTAATGAAATATAATTTGGAATCGCGAAAATGTTAATCAATTCTGTTCGGATTAAATTAGATTCTTATAAAAAATATCTGTCTACAAGTAGTCTCATGCTAGAGCCTTCCAGCGTCTGCGTATGACGATCAGACTGTCTGCTCAGGAGACTGGGGCCGGTTTTACAAAGCGGGCATAGCTTACGCATGACTCAACCTCCATGGTGACTTATACTCAAGGTATATGTCAACGTGGTACTTACGTCGAACGTAAGCTTACGCACGCTTTGTAAGACCGGCCCCTGGGGTCTATCTATTGAACCTGTACCAGTGTAGACGATCTATTCTTTGAGTTTATGTTCAGTTGGATCTTATCCAAATATTTGAATTCAAGACTTATAAGGTTGCGGATTGAAACGGCAGTATGTATGCATTGCATGGCCACGACGCGACAGAGGTAAGTTGAGCAATGTTATGCTCGGTCAATACTTGGATTGGTGACCGGGTGCTGTACTGGCTGGGCTGATCAGCGTCCAAAATAATAGGAACTGTGGACACTCTCGTGTTCTGGCACATGTAGGCACCATCGTGATATGACTGAAAAAATGCTGCAGAAAACGACGTTAAATCCTACTCTCACTCACTCACTCACTCACTACAGCATGAACTTAATTGGCAGTATGGACTACGGTACATCAATAAATGGAAATCTACAACTCTTTCGGGTTTCAGTGAGTTGCTGGTGGTCAGTGACCTTGACCGTTGACCTCAATCTTGGTACCAGATATATCGCTTCCCACTAATGCACCCACTCGCAAAAAAGGATTTGCAACGGTTTCCTTGTATTATCCCAAGTGGCCTTGACCTTGGACTTTTAGGACTGACCTCTGACCTTTTTGACTTTTAATATTTTCAGTACCTGGAATATCGACTCACCCTGATGTATTCATTGAAAACCATAACTCGAATTTCGATGATTTCTTCAGTTTTGGGATAAACTGACCTTGACCTTTGACCCCGGTTTTGTTTTAAGGATACATCGTCTTTCCTTCATATATCCATTCGCAAAAAAAAAATCCGATTTTGAATATGTCGGATTTTTAGACCTCAATTTTGGTTCCTCGCACTTGTATGGCCCCATAGTTATCCCGAGGAAATTTGAAAGGAATCGGTCAATTTGTTGTAAAGTTAAGGAAGTAAATAACGAAAATCGGAAGAAGAGGGAGGGAAAGGAGAGTGCGCATTCAATAGGACTTTGCTAGCCTTAGCTGACGAAAATTTGGAAGATATTGGAAGATATTAAGAGATTGAGACTGAGGAGATCTGAAGGAGGTTCCAGACAATTGAAAAGAAAATGTCATTTCTCTTGTATATCGACAAGAGGTAGAGCAAACCTTCAACATTCAAAATAGAGGATAAATTCAGGGGTCACTAGGCTTAATTTTGTATAATCTAGAAATTTATATGGTCTACCATAATGGTTTAACCATACTTTAATTTATGGGATTAGATAGGAATTCTATGAACAATGCCTCTATTTTCATAAAAAAATCTAATATTTTCTGAAAAGTTGAAATGTTATTTTGTCCAAAATGTCTCAATAGTTTTCTGGAACAATGCTGAATCGAAAAATATAATAAAAATAATGAGTCTCTAGGCTTCTCTTCCCGACAGTAAGACGCCAGCATGAAAAACTAAGGCCATAAGGCCATTTCGCTGAGTCAGTTTGTCAGCTTTATTTAGCTGGGGTCGTATCGAATCAAAATTTGGAAAACACATGATCCAATTAAAAAATCCTTTCACGTCTGTTTTGTTAAAAAGCTTAAATTTCCTTCAAATATCGCTATTTTGGTAGCTGCGCAGAAACGTGCGCAGTAGACCTAAAATTGATTTTGTCGGGAACCTCCTTAATCCCTATTTAAACAACTGTCTGGCTAACGAGCTCGAGTCCCCGGTACGTCATTAAGTAGGTTTTGTTGAACCAAAGCTCGGAGACGGCATCCCAGAGAGCCTCCATTAACTTCACTCCCCCGTCCTCCATCACGTGCAGCATGTAGGTGCGGCCATCGCCCGTGACCTCCACGGCTGTTTCCGTGGCTCTCCTCTCCGTTGTCGCTGTTATATCGTCCAAGTCGGCATCGTGGACGTAGTGCAGGTATTTGGTACATTGGTATTTGAAATTATCAATCATCTCCTCCATACCGATGGGCATCTTTGCCCTGAATTCTCGCAGCTCCCTGGGAATCTAAAATAGAAATGCAAACCATTTTTTGAAACTAAATTTTTGACGAATTTGATATAAGGCACACAATCAAAGCAAATGGTGATGGTTGATCACCAGTAATTGGTGATGGAGCCTGGTCGTCACCCTGGTCGTCACCATATATACTGGTGACGACAAATGGTGATGAGGTCAGTTCATCACCAATATTGCTCTGGAGCCTTGTCATCAACAATAAATGATGAGGAACAATGAGTGTAGATTTCAGGTCATCACCATTTATTGGTGTAAGGGTAGCTCCGGTGTAGCCTTGTTCTGTACTATCTGAGAACAACGCTACGGCTGCAAACCAATCACCAGATTGAGTTGTTGGGAAAGTACCGTACGGGCAATATTTCGCGAACCAATTGACCACAACCAATAAAATAATTCAATTCTATGTCCTCTTACTTTTCATAAAACACCTTGTTTATGAGTGACTGTCCGTTTTTAGCTTGGCAAGAGATCTAAACTCCGACGGGGGGAAGGTGGGGGGGGATGAAACTGTCCACGTCGCCTCCATCTTAATACATCGATCAGAACGCTGATTACGCGCCACAACAACTCGCGATAAACACTACACGCACAACCGCGATGTGAGCAGTTCCCCTACCCCCCCCGCCCCCCCTCCCCTCGAGCTCGAGTTTAGACGTCTTGCAAAACTATAAATGGAAAATGGACAGTCGCTGATAAACAAGGTGTTTTATGAAAGGTAAGAGGACACAGAATGGAATTATATTATTGTTTATGGTCAACTGTTCGACAAATATTGCCCGTACGGCACTTTCTCAACAACTCGATCTGGTGATTGGTTTGCATACGTAGTATAGAACAAGGCTACACCGGAGCTAGTGTAGGGGCCGTGTCATCACCAAGAAATGGTGATGACCACCCCCACATAAAGATGAGAAGCGATGAGTGTAGACTCAGGCCCCCGCACCAATAAATGGTGATGATGGAATATAGTGATGGTTCTAACTAATCATTATTTATTGATGAAGCTGTCGAAGTTACAAATGAATAAAAATAACTATCCAAGCGGTTTTTAACACCCATTTCAGTCTGTCGTTCAACAGCCAGGGTATTCAAAATATTATGACAACACGTTAAAGGAAGTTTAAAAACAACATATGAAAAATTAGTAGTCCTTTTGCCCATGTATGCAGACATTCAGTGATTAATAATATTTGCGGAACGTCAGCAGTTAATAAGCAAAGAAATTATAACAAATACTTAATTCTTTTTGTTAGTAATTCCCAACTTCTATAATTCCTCTTCAGTAAATTAACCAGTTTATAAAACGTAACTCACAGCCAGTCCACGCACGTCGATCACACCGTCCAAGTCCCCTGGTGCATTTGTTCCATTGCTAAAGAAAGATAAAGGAAGAGTATTACAAATGAACTTCATATTCAGTCTTACAAAATTCTTTCAAACATCGGAACATCAGAATAAAAGTGAACAAACATCCAACAATCAAACGTTGCGACAAACAGCAGAATTAGTACGCACCTTGAATGGTTCACACTCTCCTCCACGCCATCAGCTGAACTTGTGGCCTCTTCTGGCTGAGCTTTGGCCTCTTCTGGCTCAGCTGTGGCCACTTCTGGCTGTGCTGAGGTCTCTTCTGGCTGAGCTGTGGCCTCTTCTGGTTGCGCTGTTGCCTCTTGCGGTTGTATTATGGCCTTCTGTGCCTCAATTGTTGCCTCGTGTTGCTCTGATGTGGCCTCTTGTTGCTCTGCTGTGGCATTATGGGGCTCTGTTATGAACTCATTGAGCGGTGATGTGGTCTCTTGGCACTGTGATGTCGTCTGTGGGTCTACTGAGGCCTGATGAGGCTGTGCTATGGCCTTCTCTGACTGTACTATGGCCATCTGTGGCCGTAATTTGGCCTCTTTTGGCGGTGTTATGGCCGCTTGTGGCTCTGTTGTGATCGCCGGATTTGATGCGGTAGCCTCTTCAGACTGAAATATGCCCCAAAAGCTTCAATTAATATTCCTTCGATCCAAATAAGGTATCGAATTATTTTAATGAATAAGCAGAGAAATTCAAGAATGTTGGTTATATTTTAAACATTCGGAGCTGAGAATACGATATATATGTTTGTAATCCAAAAGGGGCCGGCTTTAAACAGCGTGCTTATAGCTTACGGTGACGTAAACTCCAATGTGGGGTATGTTGAAGGTGTATGTCACCATGATACTGACGTCGAACGTAAGCTTACGCACGCTTTTCACGAGCGGCCCCTGATTATCACTGACAAGTTGGAGTATTCTAATCGGCAGAGTAGTTTTTCAACTTTAAACGATTTTTCATGCCTCTTGCACTATTAAATAACCAGCACAAGCACTACATAAATAGCACAATTCGCCCAGAAGAATGATCTATTACGAATAGGAACCATTTACACTATACCATGAAACAAATACTCTAAAAAGCTTTAACCCTACCTGGCCTGGGCGATTTGGGATGTATCGCAGCCTGAGGGGGGGGGGCGGCGGAAATTGATCCCCCCCTCCCCCCCCCCTATATATTTTCTCTACCACAAAGGCTAGAGCGATGAAACTTACCACACAGTATATTGGGTTCAAACTGTACCGGGAAATGTAAAAAAAATCCAAGATGACCGCCACGATGACGTCACAGTGACGTCATCTTCTCGGAAGCCATTTTTCTGCCTTTTTGGGGTCGATTTTTCGAAATTTTCATTTTTCCGATTTTTCTCTCGAAAAAAATCAAATAAAATATAGAATAATTAGTGTTGCATAAATAAAATACTTTCAAGGCCTTCTAGGCAAGGAAAATGTGAAGAAATGGAGCGAAAAGATTGAAAAATACGATTTTCGCAGATACCACATGGCCGCCATTTTGAATTTACCCATGATCCTCTGCCCGGGGAAATAGGCTCAAAATGACCCCAATAACATAAGCTTAAAAGTCACCAAGTTTCAGCCTCCTCGGTTTTGTCGTTTCGGAGCAGCAGAGAAAAGTTCACGGGGGGGGGGGGGCACTTTCCGCCCCCTCCCCCCAGGCCAGCTAGGGTTAAACAAACCAAACCTACCTGTGAGCCAGAACTTGCAAATTTGGAATCTTCTTGTTTGCTGGTCAGAAGATTGTCTGCCGTTGTAGGCCTACACTCGCTGGAAGTAAAAAAATATATACTAGTAATTTGTTAAATCCAATGTTATGTTTTACACCAACAACGCTAAATTACTACGAAACCGTACATTTTTACAGGCTCCGTAAGAAACAGTACAGGTCACGAGGTTATTATGGACGTTTTTATACGTTATTTTAATGTAATTTCCAAGATAATGCACCTTATTAGATGAAACTTGACATCTGATACCGTACTCAGAACTGATGTTTGAGATTTCTTCATGTTTATCGGTTCTTCCATCTGCGCGATCAGAGCATTGATGGATTCGTATTCAAATGGTGTTATATATATTCAACTGCAATTACTACTGACCAGATTAGTCACGAACTAATTTTTCATATACTGTTTATTTCTTTGGCATATGTTTATGTAGTTAAAATAGTTTTTATCGTGGAAAATCAGAGGATATTTCAGGTACCCCACGGCGACAAACAAACCAGCCAGTGCCATCGACAATACAGGGCCACCATTATTGTGTGCATTTAGGTCACGTAGTGCCAATTGCCAAAATGGATGCATAGAATTTAAGAAGGGTATCTCCGTGATGAAAGCAAGATATATTACGGACAATTGGTGCATGTGCGCTCAGAAAATTGGATTCCAAGCCAAAACGTAGTGCCAATTGCCAAAATGGATGCATAGAATTTAAGAAGGGTATCTCCTTGATGAAAACAAGATATATTACGGACAATTGGTGCATTTGTGCGCTCAGAAAATTGGATTCCAAGCCAAAATTTGAGAGGAAAAGCAGTTGATTGTTTTTCAAAGTTGATTTTTCGACAGAAAAATGATCCAGATGGCTGAAATGTTGAACACTGATGAGGTCCAACTTCCTTTTCAAACATGTGTGAAATTTTCCGTATCCATGAATGTTGCGCATGTAACAGCACGAAATGTCCAAAATAGCACCCGTCCAAAACAGCACTGTCACCCGTAAAATAGCACCCGTCCAAAACAGCACTGTCACCCGTACAAAGACAACTGCATTACAAAAAAAAACTTGAAATCCCAATGATCCCAATGCCGACTTGTGTATAGTGTTGCTCCACTGAAGCAAAATGCCGTAGGCAGAAATGATATTTCACCCAGTCACATTATCCCGACACCCGTACCATTTTAATAATAATGAACTTACATGTTCTGTTCAGATTCACGAATATCCGTACTCTCAGTGGAGTGGGAATAGCGGCGTTTTGATCTTCCAGACCTCTTCTGAAATAATAATAACGAAACGTACTGTTAATTAATTACCAGATAAATCCGGATACATGTTAGTAGTAAGTAAAGCGCATTTCGAGCCTCATTGGCCTCAGTACGCATGCGCAAGAAAGTGGTGTGCGCAGAAATGAGGTCATGAGGAGGTGTGCGCAGGAGTGTTCTGCGCAAGTGTATGACGTCACTTCTGATCTGGTTGAATAGGGAGTGACCTTGGGGGCATGTATTCCTCCGCGGTGATGCGGTCTGGCGGTGATACGGTCTGCCTCCGCGGACCGAAAGTAGTCCCAAAACCGTGGGTTTTCGTGAGAATGTTCGGCAATCTGTAGGGACCGCTAATGGACCGATTGGATCGAGTGAGGTATCAATGTAAAGCCTACGTGAGGGAGTATCCAACGGGCTGGGTGTGGCGTGGAACTGACGTCATTCTCGCAATGCGCAGTAGAGAAAGGGTATGGAAATAGACGTTTTGGGATCTAGGTGGGCCACTAATGGGCCGATGGAGTCGTATGAGGTATCAATGTGAAGCAGTCGTGAGGGAGCATCCACCTGGGCTAGTGTATCGTTCGTTTTCAACATTCTGCGCATGCGCAGACAGGGAATTGTGGGAAAAGTGTATGGAAATAGACGTTTTGGGGTTTAGGTGGGCCATTAGTGAGCCGATTGGATCAAGTCAGGTATCAATGTAAAGCATACGTGAGGGAGTATCCAACGGGCTGGGTGTGACGTGGAACTGACGTCATTCTGCGCGTGCGTAGTAGAGAAAGTGTATGGAAATAGAGGTTCTGGGGCCTAGGTGGGCCACTAATGGGCCGATGGAGTCGTATGAGGTATCAATGTGAAGCATTCGTGAGGGAGCATCCACCTGGACTAGTGTGTCGTTCGTTGTCGACATTCTGCGCATAGGCAGACAGGGAATTGTGGGAAAAGGGTATGGACATAGACGTCTTGGGGTCTAGGTGAGCCACTAATGGTCCGATGGAGTCGAGTGAGGTATCAATGTGAAGCATTCGTGAAGGAGCATCCGCCTGGACTAGTGTGTCGTTCGTTTTCGAAGTTCTGCGCATGCGCAGACAGGGATTGTAGGAAAAGTGTATGGAAATAGACGTGTTGGGGTCTAGGTGGGCCTCTATTGGGCCGATTGGATCGAGTGAGGTATCAATGTGAAGCCTATGTGAGGGGGCATCCGCCTGGACTAGTGTGTCGTTCGTGTTTAACATTCTGCTGCGCAGGTCACGTGGTTTGGTGGGTGGTGTGTGACGTCACTTCCGGTTTTCAGAATGACCTCCGAACACAGAAGAGTTCTAATTTTCTCCTTAGACGTGTGGAATGCATGTACTAGAACATCCGGGACCTCTTCAACATCCGGGAGCTTTCCAACATCCGGGACCTCTTCAACATCCGAGTTTTTCTCCGGCCCGCCCCGGCCGCAGCGCGTGCGCGCGGGTTATCCGGCCGCACGCCTGCGCGGCATCACCGGAAGTGTGCGGGTGAATTTCGGATTATCCTAGGCCACTGATTGGCTACTTTTTCAACGGTGTTCATTATCCTAGGCCACTGATTGGCTACTTTCTTCACGGTGTTCAAAGCCAGTTTCACCGAATCCCCACATGTCTGTTATAGCCTTCATGCATTATGCTCATATAGAAAACACACAAGACAGGGTTTTTTTGGTGAGATCTTATTTTGTTTTTTATTCAACAATAACCAACACCAACAACGTGAGACCAACCACGTGAAAACTCAAGCCCAGAACAGGGGGCTTGTACATTGAAATCGATAGAACTTAAGCCCAGAACAGGGGGCTTGTAAACTTAACAGGGGGCTTGTACATTGAAAGAACTTAAGCCCAGAACGGGGCTTGTGCATTGAAATGATGGGCGGCCCAGTCATATACGAGTGCATCGCGGTCCTCGGCCTTGGGGTACTCGTCAAACATCTGTACGATGGTAGATACGGTCCTTCCCCGGCATCGATGGTACAGGTAAAACAAGCAATATTGTCCGCACACGCTACTGGTCAGGCTTTGCAACGTTTGACTGTTCCAACACCACGTCTCTGTACCTTGATCCATGAAGTCTGTTAAATCGGGATGGAGGGGTGGCAGGCCGTACGGGTCAAAGTATTCCCCCTGCTGTTCTGTCAAGTACACGCCCACCCAATGACCACCGGGCCGATTCATCGGGTCCGTGTTGAGACCGTAAGCAGCAGGACACATACGGTCTAATGGGAACACATCTCGGACGAATACCCCTTGAAAGACCATACGTGTCCCTGGGCCATTCTCCAGCACGGTGGTTATCTGGTCTGTATCCATGTTAGGTGGCAAAGTCACACAGGACGTTGCGCGCCTTGTCCACTTGAATGATGTTGTCAAACTCGGCGTAGCAGATCACATTGACGGTGGTCTCGAGGGCTCGTGCAAAGTGGATTTCCAACCGTAAGTTGGCCAGGGCCAGCTGATGGTCGTTCTCTAAGGTGGGGATCAGATCGAAACAAAACAACGTGTATCCGTTCGCGTAGTCCTCACGACTGATCATATTCCCTTCGTCCTGGTTGATTTGACCGGTGGCAGGCAGGCTCTGATAGGCTCGAATGAAATTCCTGCGCCCAAAGTACGGTGTTAAGGCCGTGGCTGGGACCTGTTGTCCGTCCACATGCAGGGCCACAAAAGTGATGCCGAAATGTTGAAAGTCAAACGGGTTCTCTGGGTAGGCTCCGCTGAAACTAGTATTTTCCACACAGGCCAGGATCAATCGTTTGGGTAGTTCCCCCAGGAACAGGTTTTCTTTGTTGACGCTCATATTTCCAGCGGGCACAGAGAACACTTTGGTTTGCACACGTCGGATGGGGTACTGGGCTGGTTTTGTTTCCAAGGCTTTCATGTGTCCCAATTGAACGGCTGGATTCGGTTTCACTTTTCGGACATACAGGACTGCGTCTTGGATGACAATCTTATAGTCAGCTGCATGCCCGTCTACGTTAGTGGCCATCAAGGCGAAGGTCGGAGGCGCCCGTATCAGCCGGATTTTGATGGGAATCTTGTTCAAGAGGTACCGGTCTTGCATGAAGAGGTCTGCGTGCAGTCGACCCATGAGATCCACCGAGGCGCCGTTCGCGGTTAAAGCCTTCCGTTTGTTATATCCTTCATTGTCCACCGTGTCCATGTGCTCGGCTGTGTCTTGGTAGAATAAAGCGGCTGTCAGCTGAGATTCTTTAGCTTCTCGTCCATACGACAACAGCGTCTCGATATAGGCTCGATAGGGGTACGGGTTGGTCGAGTCACTGATGAGTTTGTCGCTGATAAAAATACCCTCCTGTTGAAACATAGAATGCAGCCAGAGATTCGTCGGGCCCGCTCTTGCAGCTTGGGCGATTCTGGAGCCATCCCCATTGACGACCTTGGCTTTCACATACAAGTATGTATGGGCTAAATCCACATAGGCCGTATCCGCATTACTGATGGTGAACTCGATGGGTCTTGTTTCGTTGATGCTGGAGAGCGGGAGATGCTCCACCCATAATCCTTGTTCGGCACTGGTCTGTGTGGGCGGGACGGTCCACAAATCAAATTCACTGTTGGTGGAGGGGTAAGACTCTGCGTGGATTAAGGACATGTTTTAAGAAAAGATATCCTGGGTCTTCGATGTGCGTCGTCGCTGGGTCGGACGTCGACTGGTGCGTGGTCTCGGTGATGCAGGTCTTTTATTCCCTACGGTGCGTTGCGCTTTGGCCACTAAGACGCCTCCTGCTTCTTTGGCCCGCCGTTTCAATGCTTCTTTGGGTGCCGTACCCCCCAAGACATCACCGGCGACTTGCAGTCCACTGCGTACCGCTTGTTTGCCGATCGCTTTCACCCCACGCGTCACCAAGGACAAGAACGTTTTGACGATACTCCCGAGTATGTTTCCCAGCCCATGTCCTCGTTGCATGCGTGCAGCTGCAAATACCGGAAGGCCACCCCCGGCCTGTTGGGCATAATAATCCATATAGCTGCGTGCATCGCACTCGTAAGGTACCTTCATTATACAAAGTGGGGAGCACGTGCTTGTCGAAAATGAAGTGTCAGCACCACTTTTCCTCGTTCGAACACCACCGGTCGTCCCGTGTCATCTCTAATATCCACCGTGATAGTGTTTATGTCGGTTGGTCGTACGGGTAGGTAGAGCATGTGGGTGAAACTGTGGGTGATTTGATCTGCATACTTCTTTTTAATGGGCACCACCCGTAACAGAGGTGTGTTGATATGGCCCCCGATGTGGTTGTCGACCACGTCCGAGTAGACGTAGAGTCCGTACATACCCGACTTCATATCCATCGGGATCTGGCCATGGTCCTCGGATGGACCCGTGTAGGTCGCGTGAGCCACACCCAGCATTTGCTGTAGGATAGGACTCAGTACCACACTCACGTTGGCGGTGAGGAGGATCTGTGCCTTGTCGTTGTGTGCGTTGTAATCGAAGTCCACGTGATTCTTGAAGGGAAAGGATTTGATGGGTTTTGAAACATTCGTCGCCTCCCGTAGAACCTTATAATGCAACAGTCTTGTCAGCCCCGGCATGAACTCGTTTGGGTTATCGTATTGGCCTTCGGGGAGGGTGAGTCGGGTGTTTTTTGCCTTCATAGGTCACCTCGCACCACACTTGATTGGCTCGCACGTTGTACTACAAGTAAGGGTATTGGATATCCACGAGGCCATATTCCCAGCGTCCAGGTAAATGCAACGGTTGCGGTAACTGGGTCACGTACTTGGTCAAGGCGTTGTCAGGAAACACATCCAGCGAACTGTTACTGGGTAGGGTGAGGTAAAACATGGCGACTGAGCTGTCCCGCTGCTGCTGTTGGTTTTAATAGGTGTTCCAGACCTTGGGCGGTTGTGTCCGGCGTCGTGTTCGTCGCGGTGACTTGCTACGTGTCACGGCTATGGAGATGTGGGGTGTCTTGATCAAGGGTGGTTTTTTAAAGGCGTGAACAGGTGCCCGTTGTGGTGGTGTTTTGGGGGGTGACTCCGGTTCCCACTCGGATTCCCAAGAAGGTAGTGGGCCACTCGGCGATTGCTGGGTTCGCTGCATCCAGGCCCAGCGCTGGGGGTTCCCCATCAATTCCTGCGGTACATGCATGTCTTTCAAGCCTTGAGCGAAGACCTCCCATCCTCGAGGATCCGTGTGCGACCTGCGTTTACGCATCAGGTCATTCACTAAATGCGTCATGTGGGTACCGGGGACCACCTGATTCTGTACCAGTAGTTCGCCTTTATCACTCCAAGTCATGTTAGGATTCTGTTGTAATACCAGGCCAGCTTGTTTCTTGAACGATGCAGGTACACTCTTGAGGACTTCGTCTTCCATCCACTGTGGAGCTGTGGGTGGTACCCCTTGTAATGGCGGCTGTTGGAGCGGTGCTGAGGTCGGCGGTGTGTCGCGTGGTGGTGGTGGTGATGGGGCAGAGAGGGTTTTGTATTGGTCCATGAACGTCATGTACCGTTGAAGCGTCTCATTGTACCGTTGTACTTTCTCACTGTCACTTAACCCCGGTCTTTGTAAGATCTGTTGCATCTCTTCATCGAGGGTGTTTATGGTCTTCACCGTAGGTGGGACAGGGTAGGGCGATTGGAGGTTTTGAAGGAACCGCGGTTCGACGAGGACCATTTTTTTCGTGTGGTTCATTGTCGGCCGAAGAGTCCACCCAATACTGGACCCAACACGGAAGCGGCCAACGGTGCTAAGATGGTCCCGAGAAAGCCGCCTTTCTGTAACACCTTTTTCTTTTGTGTTTGAGAGACTCGCTTCTGAACTAGGGTTCGGAGACCTGTCTTATGTTTGGTCAACTTGGTCTTCTGAGCCGGAGTCAGTGATACGTTGCCTTTTAACAGGTTGTACCCGATCTCGCACAGACAGCGTACAAGGTCAGGGTCCGCATCGCGTACAATGTTCGGACCACTCGGGTGGGGCCGTCTTCAATACACGGAGCGTCGGGGCGTGCTTCCGTACTCGCGCAGACATCATGTACAACTAATGCTAGAACCCACAACTCTGCTCTTTTTATCTATCTACCTCCTGAATATCGAACAGAGACAAAGTCAACCATGCTGTGGTATTAATTCTTTTTATTATCCCCATCATCAAACACACACACCCCAGCTGGGGGAGCCACTGTGGGTGTGTTTACATTATTTTTGCATGTACACGTGGTGGGTCTCTCCGGGAAAGATGCCGGCCCGTAGTCGAAGGTGGCCGGGGGTGGCTTGCTTGAGGTCGAAGAGCATATACCCGTGCTGAGGGGTTGTCGCATCTTTAAAGGCTTCCAACGCAAACGGTATGCGGCCGGGATACATCTGTCTCGCCAAGTGCAGCAGTTGAGTGGTATCTCTCGGATTTTTGAAGACCACCGAGGGTCCATGGTTGGAGGTGTATCCGCTGTCGTGGTAACCCGCTCTTGTAAATTTGGTACGCGTGAACTGGAGTGGTGGTGGTGGGTACAACGTCGGTCGTCGTTGTCTGTTCACTGTGACTGATGACATCCGGTGGGTTTTCAGACGTAGTGGGTGTACTTGGTGTAGGTGTTGACTGTATACTTGGTGTGGAGCTCGATGTGGCTTGTACACGTGGTGTGGTGTTGATGATGACTGTGCTTGATACGGGGTTGACTGGTGATATCTGTAGACTGGTTTCACTGCGACTCACAGCTGGAGTTCTAAGTTGGTCAAGTAGCGTGCTGACATAGGCTACGTCGTAAAACACACCTCCGTACAACACATTCAGCAGGGTTAGCAATATCACCACAAAGCCCACTTGCGTTTTGCGCGTTTTGGGAGACGCTGTGTTCAGAGGCCGCTGCTGCTTGTCCATAGCACCGTGGTCGAACGTGGAATGAAGGATGACGGTAGTGGTGTCTGGCTTTATAGTCGTTTCACCTGGTTGGCCGCCACCCAGGAATTGAAGGAACTGGGCCAGCCTTGCCATTTGACGAAATGAAACAGTTTGCCACGCCGACGTTCCGTTTTCAAAATCTACTCCACCGTGTAGTAGTCTTGCTGTGTTTTTACGACAGGCTGTAATTCCGTCTCGTAAAACGTCCCTAGCAACGGTTCCCCTTGAAGATCTTCCAGTTCATAGACTCGCTGCTGTCGGGGTAGGCGCCGTTTAATCAGGAAGTGCTCATCGCTCCAGTTGGGCAAGTAACTTTTCTCAAATTGACCTTTGACTTTACTGATCCGTACAGGGTCCCCGACCTTGAACACCTCCTTCGGCGTTCGCTGCGATTGCCTGGGGTACAAGACACGCCGGACTTGGGCTTCATTGCGTTGGGTCACGGTAATGGGGGCTCTCTCTATACTCCGGTGATAGGCTCGATTGTAACCACTCACAAGTTTCGGGAGAACATCGATGTACCGCCTTGTATTCTTATAGGTGAAATATTTATACATGCGGCCTTTGAATGTCCTGTTGAACCTTTCCACCACGGAAGCCTTGGTCTCGTTGTACGTATGGAAGAAAAACACCTTCTGGGCTTTCAGAAACTGTTGGAACGGTCTGTTGAGGAATTCCGTGCCTTCGTCGGTGTGCAAATATAAAGGGCTCAGTCCACAGTTGCGGATTTTTGGTCCCCCTCAAATTCTTTGAAATTAAAATTCCACCAGGTTTGACCCCATGAGAATTTTTGTTGGCTTTTTGTTTATTGATATTTGTGATATCATTCAGTTGACTGGTTGATTTGCTTCAAATCAGTACATGGTATTTTGCCAGTAGGATTGGCCCATGCCTCACTATGCAGATGGAAGTGTGAAAGTGTGGCTGTGAATTGGGGCCATTTTCAGCTTACGAGCACATGGCATACTTTACGGTGTAAAATTGAGCTTGAAAACCGCCTGGATGACACCCTATTTTCTTTGCCAATTTTTGTTGGTCCTTGGACTGGGCACACTGTCGGTGAGTTTCAGGACAATCGATTGTCAAGTTTTTTCTTTGGTGGAGGGGAATATTACCCATTTTGGACCAATTTTAGAGGATTTTCCTGAAGTTTGAAGCAAGTTCAGTATGGGTTATGGGGACCCTGATTTTCGTCAACAAGGCTTACATCTGTCTCGGCTTTATGTCAAGAGCCTACTCTTTCAGAAAATATATAGTTCTCTGGGGGTTCTCTAATAACACGGTTGCTGTTTAGCATAAAATGAACCTGCCTACTGTTTAATTTCAGATGCCATGGCCCTTCTGTAGACTGCACCCTATATGACAGAACAGGCACTTTCTCAGGTAACATTAAATTTGCATATCTGATAAAAAAATTCCATCCAGAACTAATATTGTTTACTATCAAGTTGAACACAATTCAAACCAATGCTATTCACACCCAACACAGGACTGAAATTATTAAAGCAGCACAGGGGCTTGGGCTAGAAAGGGGGGAGGGTAACTCTTAGCATGGCCAGGAAATATCTGTTAAAAGGTGTGTAGAATTGCCAACATCCATGTTGGTGTTTTATCGGGGAGGGAGGGGGGTTCAATTGTCCCAGGAATTTTTCAAAAGTTTTAGTGTCACAGAATAATTCCTCTGGGACCATTAAAACAGCCCTACCCCCCATAAAACCAGCATTGGAGTTGGCAATACTATACTATACACAATGTAACAGATATTCCCCTGTCATGCTAAGAGTTATCCACCCCTCCCCCCCCCCTTCTAGCCCAAGCCCCTGTGCTGGTTTCATAATTCCAGTCCTGTGTTGGGTGTGAATATCATTGTTTTGAATTGTGTTCAACATAATTGTAAACAATATTAGTACTGAATGCAAAATTAGATATATTCAAATTTGACATAGCGGTCTAGCCTGACAAAATGGCGTCGCAAAAACTGTCAAAATATGAATGGGGTAGGGGGAAAGGTATCGCTCTGTTTTATCTTAATATGACTTTCAACCATTGAGTGTCATATATCATTATACTTGTACAGACCCATAGATTGAAAGGAGTAGATAAAAAAAAATCCACAAAAAGTACCCTTCACTTAAAGGGCTCAGTCCACAGTTGCGGATTTTTGGTCCCCCTCAAATTCTTTGAAATTAAAATTCCACCAGGTTTGACCCCATGAGAATTTTTGTTGGCTTTTTGTTTATTGATATTTGTGATATCATTCAGTTGACTGGTTGATTTGCTTCAAATCAGTACATGGTATTTTGCCAGTAGGATTGGCCCATGCCTCACTATGCAGATGGAAGTGTGAAAGTGTGGCTGTGAATTGGGGCCATTTTCAGCTTACGAGCACATGGCATACTTTACGGTGTAAAAATTGAGCTTGAAAACCGCCTGGATGACACCCTATTTTCTTTGCCAATTTTTGTTGGTCCTTGGACTGGGCACACTGTCGGTGAGTTTCAGGACAATCGATTGTCAAGTTTTTTCTTTGGTGGAGGGGAATATTACCCATTTTGGACCAATTTTAGAGGATTTTCCTGAAGTTTGAAGCAAGTTCAGTATGGGTTATGGGGACCCTGATTTTCGTCAACAAGGCTTACATCTGTCTCGGCTTTATGTCAAGAGCCTACTCTTTCAGAAAATATATAGTTCTATGGGGGTTCTCTAATAACACGGTTGCTGTTTAGCATAAAATGAACCTGCCTACTGTTTAATTTCAGATGCCATGGCCCTTCTGTAGACTGCACCCAAAGGTTTGCGCCCGGTCTTGAAGATGTCCTTGAACGCCGCTATGAGATTCGCCCCCGTTTTCGTCCGGATGGGTACCACCCACGCATACTTCGACAAGATATCGATGCACGTCAAGATATACCGATTCCCATCGTTGTGTTTGGCAAAGGCGCTCATATCGACCAAATCCGCTTGCCAATGGGCATCAATTCCTCCCACGATGACCCGGTTCCGTAGAAAATGGCGACGGACAGATCGATGTAAGGTATAGGTGTCTTGTTTTCTTAACCAATCTCGGACTTGAGCACGTTGTATCTCCTGGGGTTTGGCCGCTCGATAGAGAGCCGTCAATGCACTATAGGCCGCCGGACTGTGGGGACTGTAGTATAAGTTATCCAACACCTTCTCCCAGCTCTTCATGGTGACAAATGATGATGGACCCTGGCTCTATCGTTTACTTATAACGGGTATATCTTGGGCCGGAGTTTCTTTCTGATTTTCTTCGTTTGCTTCTGCCAGCACAGTGTCCATGGTAAATGACCAGTCCAGCTCGTCTGATGACCGCTCTTCCTCCGCAAACACTTGATCCACATCTACCACGGCATCTTCCAATGCAGACCATAGATCAGGATGAAGGGTAAAATGCACTGTACCCCCATCTAGCCGAGCCAATTGAGCAAAGAAGGGGCCGCGTCGGATGTACACATCGTGACACAAGTGAATGAGGTCGTCGTTTGAATTTGGTCTAGCCCTCCCGAGACAAACGAATGTGAGCCGGGCACGGTTGTGTAGGGTCCGCATCACAGATGTCTTCCACCTCCTCCATGATATCGACCTTATCCGCATAAACGAGCAGGAAAACCTCGGGGGTCAAGCTGAGAAACGCCCGTATTATATGCTCCATCATGGTCAGTACGTGAATGGTACAAGATTTGACTGTCTCTCGTATTTATAGGGAGAACCCCGTGAGATCAACGGATCGGGTGGTCATATCACTGGGCTGACTGAGTCTAACCGGATAATCAATGGTATCGTGGTCTGCCTCCGCTTCATTACTAGACATTTGTTCATTGGGTTCTGCCGCCGCTTCTCTCAGGGCACGAGCCCACTCCAACTGAACAGCTGACCGCTCGTCCGGTGTAAACAGCTGGTCCACGATAGGCACCACTTTCTCGAAGGCTGTCCACAGATCGGGGTCTAGGGTGAAGCCTCGCGTAGGGTCTTGGTAACGGCCCAGGCGTGGGAAGAAGGGTGCACGGTGTACGTAGATGGCATTGTCTATGTGGATGAGGTTTCCGTCGAGCTCACCACTCAACACCCGTTTAAATTTGGTCCAGCCGTCACGGTGTAGCGTAACCGTATTCGATACGGTCTCAGCGCGCGACCAGCAAACATCTCCACGGTCTTCCACGAGGGTGACTTTATCTTCATAGATAGGTGTAAGGGGAAGGATGGCTCGTAGGACTGGTGACATGGTTGACCCAATGACGAACGGTGAATGACACACACTCTGACTGTCTTTCGTATGTATGGTTGCACATAAGCCGTTCTTTTTCTGTCGCTGTCATTGCCACAGCGCCAGGGTTAATAGGGTAAAGACCATTACTAGGCCAACGAGCCGTCGGTAGTTCCGGCGTGAGCGCTCGTGATCCATAATCCGGGCATCAAGGATGGCTGTCATAGTCCAGTAGTGGGTGTGAGTGATAGCACACCTATCCATATCGTGCGCACTCTGTCGAGAACCGCTTCTGTGATCTCTTTCAGGATCTGGCGTCGCCCCTCGTTGTCGTCGCCATCTCCAAACATGGACCGATCCACTGCTCGGTAACCCGTGAGTGAATTAACCACGGTCGCATGCTGTAAAATGCGAGTCGCATAGGGATGGGTGTCCGTCATGGCTCTGTAACCGTAGGAATGGGGGTGTGGGATCCAGAGGGACGTGTTTTATAAACCATGTCACACATGCTCGCCTATACGTAGCTCTACGGGTGTCGTCCGTGATACGTACTATTCTGATTGGTTAGTCCAAAAAGAGAGCAACAACAACAAATATTACAGGTCAATCCTTTTATCAGCCCCTCCATCGCAGCACATCCACGCTGGAGGGACCAGTAGGAAACATGATAGGAATGCATGTACTGACCTGTCTGTGGGGGTTTTCCCCAGAATTTCGCTGACGTCCGTGTCTTCATCCGGGCACTTCACGTCCGCGCCTGCATCCGTGTATGTATGAGGGTCTTGAGGGGGCGACTGTATGTGGTGAGTTGACTGTGGGTGGGGTTTTTTCGGTGACGTCCGTGTCTTTTCGGTGACGTCCATGTCTTTTCGGTGACGTCCGTGTCTTTTCGGTCACGTCCGTGTCTTTTCGGTGACGTCCGCGCCTGCATCCGGGCACGTCTATGTAGGTGTATAAAAGTGGGACTTTTTTAGGGCATTGCTGCATTCATAGGCCTGCTTGACCTGACCAGCCTGAGCCTGCCTGACCAGCCTGAGCCTATCTGACGAGAGGAGCTACTTGCTTGAGCCTCACCAGTGCAACCTCACCAGCCTGATGTTCACTTGCACAACTTGCCAGAAGCAGTTTACGCGTCTAGATAATTTACGACGCCACGAGACCTCCACCCACAACGATGTACGGTATACTTGTATAACCTGCGCACGGTCATTCAATCGGGAGGATAATTTACTGCGCCACGAAGGCTCATTCCACGAGGGGACGACGGAACAACGTAACGATTGGGACGACAAACGACCCAGTCAGTTAAGACGAGATCAGCGTTTGATTCATACCCCGTCTCTACGGTTTGGGCGACAACTTTCCACTAAAGAGGCACCCAGGAGGGTCAGACCCAGTGAAGATGAGCCCGTAGAGACGAATGCCACTAGTGATGCGATCACAGAGAGCCCGACTATACCCACAGTTCAGAAGAGCCTAGATATCCAGCCAGTCCCTAGCATTACTGTTGCCAGTCATACGCCTGACGACATCGAACATTTTCTGGAAGATGCAGTGGATATTCCTAGCGATCTGTTACAGGACGCCCATCCAGTGAGTGACATTTATCGGCGCCAATGGCCCATGATACGGCACGTTTTCCACCGTGATCGCCCCATTCCAGATATCTACAATTTCCCACTGATCGACCTCACCCGTCTACGCAGCTACGTGGAAGCCATCTTCAATGACCAAGCTACGGTCTTCAAATTGAATGTCGCTTTCGGGTACATCTTACGTCACAAAGAGACAGACCAGTTACGGTATTATTATGCCAGTAATAACAGCCATGTGTTTGACCAGCCGTTCACCATCATTAACCGGGCGTCGCTAGAGACGATGCTGGAGAAACTGGACACCGTGGATCCCTTGAGATGGGCACATAGTCAACGCCCCAACACACAATGGGTCGTAGATAGGGTCACCAATGCTACGTTCTTCGTTACCAAGCTGACCGACCACCCCCCTCGGCTGAATGCGTCACCCTTGCACTGATGCGATCGTTGACTTGAGCTCAGTAAACACTTGTACCTAACGTGACGGCGCGTTAAATAATAAAACATGGTGTTTGATATTTCAATTTGTTTTGCTATAAACATACTAAACATACCTAGGGCGGCTCCCCCAGCCTGGGTATGATGTAACATTGGGGATAACAAACTGTATAAACATTGCTGAATTTGTTGTTATTCACGACAACCGCTTTCCGTTATATTTGGATGAAATATATACCCCGATGAGATATAGTGCCCTTGCACACTTCCGAAACTTCCCTTT